>CAUYRH010148716.1:0-21581 GCA_963574655.1 Perodicticus potto | reverse complement strand
TACTAAATGTAGAATATAAATGTCTTCATATAGTGATTAAAAGTCCATGAAGGCTATGTTAAATAGTTCAATGAAAATATTTCAGATTGTATATGAAGTCTGCACATTGTGCCCCATGATTGCACCAATGTACACAATTATGATTTAATAAAAATTAAAAAAAAAAGAAAAAGTAAATAAATAAAACAGGTAGGTTGCAATAATTAATTAATTAATTAAAAAAAAACAGGCAGGTTGAATAAATAAATAAATGAATAAATAAAACAGGCAGGTTGACTTGCAAATGTGTTCAACCTTTTTTTTTCTGCCGCTCACTAGAAGAAGAGTCGTCTTCTGCTGCACATTAAAACACAAACACTAATGAAAGCTGATGAGCAAAAAAAAAAAAAAAAAAGGTTTGCGCATAATTTTCACAATATCCAACACCACAAATAAATAAAATATGCCTTAAGTAATCTGGATGCAGTTGGCCCATGGGCTGACGGTTGGACAGCACAGTGAGCCTATGTTAGCAGCCCCTCAGGTGAAGAAGGATGGCTGGGAAGACATGTATTTGAACTGAGACCTCCCTAAGAAATAGCAGAGAGCACAAATGTTCTCAGCTTTCCATTGCAGGCATGTCTCCCTTGGAAACTACACCCCCAAGAGAACCCCAAAAGTTATAAACACAGAAACCTTTCTCTTCTGCTGTTTATCCAAATCCTTTATTCGGGTTGAATTAATTCTAAACTAGGAAAATCTCAGGATCTCAGTAGATCCCGGTCCCTCATAGCATAAGTCCCTTTAGGTTCAAGACAAGAAACTAAGCTTAAAGGGAACACCCCCACCACCATCACGAGAGCTACATCAAGACAAACAACTTCCTCTAAATGACACGAACTATTTTCATACATCACATTTTACCTAACATTATGTACATAATCTTCTAATACACATTCTCTCAATATTCTAGCACATTTAAAGGCTGCTTAAAATTCCATCATGTGGGTATATAAAATTTACAGGTAATTCCCCCACTGAGGGATGTTTACATTGTTTTTAATCTTGTACTAATATAAACATTTATGAAATTGACATCTGGATGCATGAAACTTTTTCTGTATTTCAGATTAATTCCTTAGGATAAATTCTCAAAATTAGTATTATTAGGTCAAAATGTGTGACTGCAATGAGCTTTTTGAAGCACATTGTTAAAATGCTTTCCAGGAAGATTACACAAATCCCACCAGACTCCAAGACCCTGTCAGGAGGACAGTATTGTTACTATCATTGGAGAATTAAATAGGGAACTGCAAAGCTTTGGAGAAAGTTTTCCCTAGTTTGTAATTTTCTACAGGCCCAACCTTGAAGCACTTGTCACAGACTTTCATCTAGAGATCTTAGAGGGAAGCAAAAGAAGGGGATTGGCTGAATCTCAACAGAGAGACCTGGAGAGTAGATGGGGTCAGTCAACAGAAGGGGTCCAAACAAGAAGGGCACGGACTCTTGGAATTCATGAAAATATGTGCACTCTAAAAGAAGCCAAACAGAAAGCTAAAACAGGTAAGCAAATGCCAATTAAAAGCAAGTCCCTGAATTCATTTAGCTCTCTCCTGCCAAATAATTTGTTGTTTTACCTCTGGATGGTTTAACTCATTCCATCAAGTTGTCTTCAGCTATTTTCCAGCCACAATTTCTTCCCTAAATATGCTTCTCCTCTGAACTCCAACCAGAGGCTCAGAGGAGCAATGATTAAGCAGTAGGATGAAAATGGTCTTGGAGATGGTGCCCTTTAGTCACTGCTGAGGATTTTCTTTAATGTGCTAATGCCCCACAGATCATGCAAGGTTTAGAAAAGACTAGAAATATAGAGCTATCTTCACTGGAGCAAACATCTTTATTTATTTTATTCTTGGCAGCAAGACAAGTTTCCTCAATAATTACGTCATTTATTATCAACTTTGAGATTAAGGACACCTGAAAACATCTCTCTTACTTGTTCTGTAAATTAGCCAAGGGCACATCAGGAATTTTGCAAAACAAGGCAATGGGAGGAAAAAAAAAATCATGTACTGGGAAATAATAAGGTTTAGATGAGTCAAATTAAAACCATTCACTGTCCTCATAAATGATTTAGAAAATGAAATAAAATAGTCACCACTGCTTTGAGCCATGACATGCTTTCAAAAAAATTAGGAGGCAAAATGCCAGAATCCTAATCAGTCACCAGGGAAAGGAGAGGGGACTGGAGAAAAGCAAGAACAAATGGGCCTGGAAGAGAAGGATAGAATCACTCACCTAACAGGAAAGAAAAGAAAAATGCAAGATCTTCCTCCCCATTTCTCTTTCTCCAAAAAGAACGAAATTTACAAGAGAAACAGAATCCCCAACTCTTACTAGCCAGGACATAACACTCTGGCAAAAGTCCACCATGGGAGGAGGATTCTTTCCACAGATCAGGGCCAAGAAGGAGATTCTTTTGACTAGGGACTACAAGACAATTGTTGCCCTGCCCAGGTGGCCACATGCCTTGGGTTAACTGGGCAGACTCTTTTAACTTTTAGTCCAGTGAAAACACGAAACTAGGTCATGTAATTTTTTAAATGTCCTCATTCCATGGCCAGGCATTATGAGGTTAAACCTTAATTATTTCCAAAACCTTGATGAGTAGAATTAAGCACAAAAGAAATATTTAAAAATTACCAAGAAAAATAAAATACCCCCTATGACTCTGAAGGTAGGAACAAGAATCTCTGTCGGGGAGCTTCTTTAGTTACTTGATGAATCCTCTTGGTCAATGACCTTCTCATTATCCTTGGTATTGACGCTGGGCTTCAATAAAGTAATACAAACATAATCATTTTTCTTATGGCAATGTTGTATTTTCTTTAATAATGTGACCTGGAATGGGAAAGGGATTCTATAGAAAACTCACTCCACACTCACAGCTTGAGCACATCTGGGAAGCCTAGTTCCCAAAATGGGATTAAACAGATCTGAGAAAAAAGACTAAACTGGGAGTCAGTGTTAATAGAGAGGTGGGGTGAAGAAAGGGGTTTGAAAAAGCCCAGAGAGCAAACTGGGACAAGGATCAAACAAAAGAAGCCAAGGAAAATAGGAGCCACCTCTGACAACTTGGGATATGTGACATCATGGTTTTTCTGGACTTCATCCTTAATTGAATTAAATTGTTATGTGAGGCAATTTGTGGAGACATGGTAATATCTCCCCAATGCAGATGCCATTGCCTGAGAATTTAAGGCCAATGTTTAAAGATAGCACTTGGCAAATCTCTAGGATATCCTTTGTACTTAATTGGAATCCCATTGAAAGGCAGTGGAGCTTTTAAAATAGATTGCTGAAGACATCAAGAATTCTTTCCATAGGATATCATAGGTTTCATGCAATGTAAGTTTATTGTAATAGCAATGATTTCATTATTTTACTTTGCTAACTAGTATTCATGTTAGTATCTACTTATTTCATAGCTACCAAACTAGAAAAATTCTCAATTCATTAAAGCCTCATATGATGCAGATGTTCCTCTAAACCATACCTCCCCCCCCCCACTCATGGATTCACTGACATCCATGACAACCACAGTTGCAACTTCAGAATGTTCTCTTAACACAATGGATTATGTCCTTTGTCTTTAACCTTTCATGCAAACTACTAATATTGTATAATTATTAACTTCACTCCCAAAGAAGGTTTTTTTCTGGTTCTCTCAGATACTTATTTCAGATCTACAAAGTGCTTGTTAACCACAATCACTTTTACAGCAATGTGTGTTATGTACAGAGCAGACTAGTGAATACCAGAGGACATACAACCTGATAGACCTGGGTTCCAGTCTCAACTCCACCATTTACAAGGCATGGACCTTGAGGCTCCTAACATTTCTGTGCCTCAGTTTCTGCATCTGAAAACTGAAGAGAATGGTAGTACCCACCTCATTGGCTTATTGGGAACTGAAAATGAGACAGCCAATGTAGCTTACACAATCAATCCTTCCAAGAAGTTTCTTGTTCTTTTCTCATTTTCCATCAGGGAGTCCGGCTTGTCCCTATTTTGTATTTAGCATTTCAGCTGCAATGATACCTACTCTGTTCTCCTCAGCTTTCTAGTCTCTAAAGGACATAATTATAGATCTTTAGACCCATTTTGCTTATAGGTCTCGTTTTCCTAAATGTTGGCCCCCTGGGTAGATGCTTGACCTCTGATTCTGCATATAACTCCATCCAGGATCTGGCCAGAGCAGTAGGATAGGAGAACTGGTTCATGGTACAGAAGAAGATAGAGCAGTTTGATGAAAGTCAGGGAAACCCAGTTAAGTGAAGCTTCTGCCATCCATTAGCTCCTGAGCATCAGTCCTTCTGCAAATTAGAAACACAATGAGTACATCTAAGGATTAAAAAGAAAATTTGTATGAAAGCACAGTATACTATAGGGATATAGGTGTTTATTACTACCTAAATGTAATACCATTATTTATGAACCATAGAAGCCTTTTGCTGGTTCTGTTGTATAATAATAATGCAATCATGTAATAATATATTGCATATTTAGGTTATTATATATCAGACTCAAAAATCTGTTTGTCACATGTGCCCACAATTATTCCTCTTTGCAAATGCAGTCCCCTTGATTCTGTTCCTGTTTACCACATGTGGACAAATTGCTTTTTATTGGAGGGCACAATTATCTCTCCCCAAACTCCCACTATAATACACAGTGTAATATTTGAGACTATATTGCTTCCTACTTTATTTGTTCCTCTTTTCCTAACCCACATCTTCCAGTGCCTGTTTGTCTCCTTTATTCTTTTGTCCCTTCTATTCCTTAGTGTAGTAATATTTTGAGAACTCTTTTCCATTTCTAAAAATCATTTCTTAATTCAATGGTAAGAAGAGACCAATTCTTAGATTCTTGGGGTTAGACTTATCACTCACACAAGGGACCCTTCATATTCTCTGATTCAGCTCAACTCCAGGGTGCCTTCATTAAACTACACGTGGACTTGTTTGTATTCATTAACTTGCATACCTGCCTTTCCCAGGGATAAGGCTGATGCTCCTCATTAGACTGTAAACAGGTCATCCCACACAGAAAAAGACCCGTCTTTAAATGCAACTGAACCTCTAGCTATTCTCCTCTTATCAGGGAAGAGAGTTAAGACCTTGTCAGCGAAAAATTATTGTGAAAGGCTTTGAAATGGACCCAAATTACTGAATACTTTGTAGGTGGAAAACCAGGCATTGCTCAGATGCCTCGTTTCACAACATCTGATTCTATGATTTCAATACTTTTCATTGTGTTTGAGCTAGTTTCAAATTCTTTAAATTTTAGATAACTGATATTTATGCAAACTATTCTTGTTTGTCCTGATACAATTTTACGCCCGTGTAATAAGTCAATTTGCATCTGTTATACAAATTCATTTCAGTATCTTTGATTGCCTATCTATATTGCTTTTGGAATTTTTGTATGAAAAAATTCCAAATTTGGAATTTTTTTTCCTTTCCTTTTCCTTCCTTTTCCTTTTCCTCTCCTCTTTCCCTTCCCTTCCCTTCCTTTCCCTTTCCTTCTTTTGAAATAGCATCTCACTCTATTGCTGGAACTAGAATACAGCAGCATCATAATAGTTCACAGCAACCTCTAACTCCTGGGATCAAGTGATCCTCTTGCCTCAGCCTCGTCAGTTCCTGGGACTGCAGGCACCTGCCACCGTATCCAGCTAAATTTTTTAAAACATTTTTATTTGGAGATGGGATCTCACAATTACCCATACTGAGTAATGAGTTCATGGGCTCAAAAAATCCTTCTGTGTGGGTCTCCCAAAGTGTTAGGATTGCAGGCATGAGCCACCTCACCTGGCCTTGGGATTCTTTCTGAGTATATTTTTTAACACCTTACTAGTTCCCTCACTAACTAATGAGTTATATAAAATCTTTGACACATTTTCATTTTATTATTACATAAAAGTCAGGATTTACCTTTAAAACAATAAATTATCATATAACAGCTTTGTTCTTGTGGAGCAGTAGTCATGGGATCACTAGCTCATCTTCACAGGGCACACTCTAGACTCAGCCAAGTCTTTTCATGTTGTCTCATATTTTATACTGAGTTGACTACAAAGCACCACAGGTGGAATTTTATGCCTTCTTGAACTCTTGTACATGTAATAGAATTCTGAAGTTGTTGTCTTTAATTTTCACTTTTGTGGACCTGACATATCCAGATAAGCACACTTCCATTATCTTATTATCAATATTTATATTTTATATGAATTGTTCATTAAATCCAGGACAGTCTAGAGCATCCAGGACTATGGGAAGAAATCAGAAACTAGGCAAATTTCAGTAAGGGAATATCTAGAAGAGTGACTGATAGAGAAAGGAGAAAAACAAAGAGGCCTGGCCTACAAATGGATCCCCCAAAGGGTTTCCTGAATTTTTGGTAGCTGAGGACTGAAAATAAATACTCTTTTGTTCATGTAAGTGTTTTCCTATAAGACTTTTCATAGAATCTATAATACCTGTAACAGTAGAAACTAAAGCTATGTAGTTCTTTGTTAAATCCTCAGCATTTAACTCAGCACTGGAACATATTAAGTGCTCAGTAAATATTTAGTTAATAAATGAATGAGTAAAAGAATGACATAGTGAATCAGAGAATACAGATTACAGACTTTACCAGGAATATCAATTTCCTGAGTAATCCAAGGACTAGCTCTAACTTTCTAACTTGACAGTTTCTTGGCTATCACACTTTTAGCTCTGTAACCTTGGGCAAGCCATTTATGACTATGTCTAGAGACAGGAGTACTGGATAGTGGAAAGTCATAAGAAACCACACAATGACCAGATCATGGTTTACAATGACCAGTAGAGAATCATATGGGGTAAGAGAAAGAATGAACATGGACTCTTTCAACTGAGAGAGCTAGAGTATCATTCACTCTTCATAAAAGAAAATTACAGAGAAGGGTAACATCCCTGGGCAAACCAACTGATTGAATTAACTGGCTGTGATCCATGTTTTTGAAGTAACGGTATAGACATTGTCTTGGGAATAAGAAGTTCACCATTCTTGTGAAGTCTTAAAAACGTTTTTGTCCAGCATTTGGTTAGGAAATTAAATCCAGTCTAATGATTTTGCCTGACAATTGACATATCCTGTAATATTAGCACCAAATTATTTACATAATTTCATCATTTACTGCTCTCCTACAAAATGTTGTATGAGTCAATCAAATTGAACTTTTCACTGTACACACACTTGCCTTGCATTTCCCCACCCGTATGCTTTTATTTGGGTGTGCCTTTGCCCAGAGTACCTTCTCATGTCTCCTGACTTACTCGGCTGCAGTACTGCAAATATATTCTTAAGCTTTTATTCAGTCCCTTCTACGACTCCTTCCACTAGATCAGTTCCAATGATACTAAACTTTAGAGGATTAAACACCATACTTACTACAACAGCCACCAATATCATAACTTATCTGAGCATTTAGTGAGAACAAGACATTCTCCTGGCAAGCCTGGAAATCTCTTGTGACTTGGAAAGCAAGCCACCAAGTAACTCAGTAATCCTGGAGGAGCAAAGTTCAGACCTGTAGTAGTAAGGCTAATGCTACTCAGTGCTATCCTACACCTATGATTAGCCTCACCTCTTGCAGCGTGTACTGTCAATACATATCTTGCATGATCATTTATGCAGTTGTGACACTGAACTATCTCTTATTTTTTAAGTTCTGAATCTGATACAGTTTATGATGTTTATCTCTGTGTTCCATCCACTACCATTATATCCTCTTGGATACTCCCCTCCCAAATACACAGTAAGGTCTCTGAGGCAAGGACTATCTTACTCATCTCTTTGTTCCTTGACGTACTAGTACTAGTTTCTTCTACACAGGAGGCTTTCAATAAAAAACTATTTTCAATTAATGCATGAATAAATGAACAAATAAACATACCCATGCCATTTGTTGTTGCCATTGTCTCCACCAGATGTTGAGGAGCAAATTTAGACCATCACCAGAATTTCACAGATTGAAACAAACTTCAAAGTCCTTTTCTAAGGAAATTTAGGCTCAAGATCCAGACTCACTTGTTCCTGGGAGTCCAGCCATTGAGAGCTTCTTTGACATTTCCACGTTTCTCTGTTTTACTCTGCTAGTAAACATGCAAATCTTCAAAGACCTTGCCCCAGATCCTCAAGAGATGTGCTGTTGAAAGGAGCATGCTCCCCTTACTGACCCTGACAGTCAAGGCTGCTGCACAGAAAGGTTCCAAATGCATTGCACACTCTGCTAACACCAGCCCCACATGTTCAGCACTAATGGATGGTGGTTTATAAAGTGTGCAAAGAATTTTTGGAAGGATAATATTAGAACATTAAGCATGGGTTTTGCTTTAAAGGGCACATGGTGAATTAATGGTGTTATTCCTCAATAAGGGTGTTTTTCTTTTTTCCTTAACAATAAGTTTGTTTTGAAGGATTATATTTGAAATAAAGGAAATGAGCTATTTGCTTCTCCAACTCAGAACAAAATGCTTTCAGTTGCTTGTTATGTTTCTTTTAATCATAATTGTGATTAAAACACAGAGGAGTGTCTGCACACCAAGAGGTCCTATAACTGTTTAACAGGCTGCTAACACCAAACTGAAAGTGGAGAAGCACTCTCACAGTGAGTACTAATCAGGGCTCCCACTTGCCATGGGACTATACCTTCAATTTCATTATCACACCTTTCCTCCTTGACTTATAAACTGTCTACACCACAAGGGAACTCTTTGTAGGTATTTTTATTTGGTCATCTACTTTGAACAATAGTCAGATGCATTCACTGTTACATTTGTCAGAGCTGCCACCTTACCAAAATATAAGTCATCAAGAAGTTTGGAAAAGCAGGTGATACCAATGGCTGCCTTTTTTGGAAAAGCTGTCTATGTTCTTTTTCAGGAGTCTGATGTCCAATGCAGCCTCTTAGCAATCCTTTCCTCTCCCAAACATAACTGGGACAAATGTGTTGGCCCTCTGGTTTTTCGGGGAGACAGACCATGCAAGAAATACCCAATATATGGGCTGCTGCAAGTTGTCTTCCTGATTTAAAAGACTCAAGGGGGAAACAAATGCCACCTATAAAGCCTTCTTAATTTTTAACATAAGCGTCAACTTGAGCTGTAAAGTGTACCTCATTGGTCATCTTGGATCGGAAGTCCATTCCATTCCCTAAATTCATCAGTGTGTTACTGCTGCAGCTGCCAAGACTTTAGCACATGCAGGTACCCTGAGAGGATCTCTGCAAACAGACTAGTTTACAGCTAGTGAGCCTAAGTGCCCAAATTGCAAGATTTATTTTTCAAAAAGTACATGTTAAGTGAAAAAAAATAATAACCAAAACTTGACAATGTCATTGAGCCAAACAAATTTTCATGGCTTGAGAAAAACTTTATGAGATATCTATCACACAGCATCTGATTTAGAAATGCGAAGAAAAACAGATCTACCCATATCTAAATAAGAGGAATTAAGACAAGGAAGACTAAAATCTTCAATGAATATTATACCATGTTCAAATCAAGGACTCCATCTAGCTATGATTTTTTTTTTTTTTTTGCAATTTGAAATCTTTTAATGGCAATAAAGTTACAATCACCCATCTATGTAGACTAACATTGTAACTCCAAATATTTGATCTGCAATGTGAGCAGTTTTCAACGTAAGCAGTTTTTCATTGCACAATTATCAAAATGTATTCATCCTATGATGTTTGTTTAATGAAGAATATTTCTTATCTTAGAGGCTATTTCTCAAAAATTACCTTGGAGGCCAGAACATTTTTGGGTTTAAGTCACTTTGCTTTAAATCTTCAAGGGCCACAAAACTAAGTGAAGGCAAGACTAGTCTGGAAATCAGCAGCACTGAGCTCTGGTGCACCTCTGCTGATACTTTGCTGCAAGGTCCTTCATCTGTATTATTCATGCTACATTTGCCACATGGGTGGGGGGGAGGTTGGCAGCAGGACCACAGATAGGTGCTGAGATCTGGGCTCTGTAGGGATGGGCACCCCAATCACAGCTGTCGGTCAGCCCAGAAGAAACAGCAAGAGGGTCCTACTACCCTAGATTGTACGAAGCTTGCAAGATTGTCAAAGATTCTAAGCTGTATACCCTCCCAACACAGCCATTGCAGCTGCACACTGAGACAGCATGAGAGATGCCTGTGGGTAGATCCTTTTGATAGTGTCCAAAAGTAACAGACCCCTACCTTTCTCTCCTTTTCCATCCAAATGAGAATGGCTGCTCATTTCACACACAAAGGCCCCCAAGGACAGGTTTTGCTGAAAACAAATCAATATAATGCAAAGATTTTTTTTCTTTTGAAATTTTCATATAAAGATGTCAGGATAGATTATAGAGTCAAATGGAAAACTTTGCTGTATTTCCATGAGAAGACAGGATATTTGAAAGAATTGTAAGTCTTACTTAGCCCTTTGACCTAAAGGCAAATGTAGGTTTCAAACCTTAAGTTCCAGATGTATTTTGTAAGATACCAAGTAAGCAAATATTAGCATCTCTAAACTCTTCACTGCGTTCCTAATACAAATTCCTATTTGTGTCTTTAATAAATGAAAAATGTCCCAAACCAAAGGCCACAGAAGTGGATTATTGTGTACTTTTTTTGTTTGAGACCATGAAGAATAGTGGAGAAAGGTAAAGTACAAAACACAAGGAAACTGGGATGATGACATCAGCTCTGCCATGCCCACCAGCCTTTTTTACCTTGAACAAGTCTCTTTATCCCTTTCATCCCTGGTACCTCAGTTTTCTCATCACCAAAATGGCTTTACTGCCCTACTTATCTCTGAGATTAAAGATAATAAGGAATTGTTAAAAATATACTATCTATTCTATATGGATTTCTATCCTAATGTATATGCATCTTTCATACCCAGAATCTCTCTGAATAGGCAAATTTGGTGGGATATTGGTTTCATGACTGAATCCTTATCTTTGTATGGCAAAAGAACAGACAATTCATTGATGAACTCTTATGCCAGACATCCAATCTCCAATGGTAAGCTTTTAATAAACTCATTGTCATATTCTCCTAATGTTTGATTAGAGCAATATCCCATCTTTTGTGAAGTCCTCTCTCCTACCTTAAGTTCCCATCAGCCCCACAGAGGGTCCCCATCTCTGAGCTGGTTCTCCCTCTAGAGGCTCAGGGAAGGTGTTTCCTCAGTGCTGCCCTGTACACCTTATGATGGGGTACAACAACTGGCATTCTGGGGAACATAGCCCAAATCAGCCAAAAGTCAAATGCAAACTGATCGAAGTATCCTGTTTCATCATTGAAATGCAGGTAAGTTTTTCATTTGACTTTATATCCTGATGTTTTAAAACAAAAATTTCAAAATAGAACAAAAGTTTTGATCAATGTTGTTTGTTGTTTTTTTCAGTAAAATGAGCCACATTTATGCTGCAACTATCTTTTTCCCTACCTCCAATACATTTTATCATAGCCTGAGGGTATCTTTCTTATGAATTCATTCCCAAAATGATATCTCTCCATGGGATCCGTCATTCAACAAGGACTTTTTTTTTTTTTTTGAGACAGAGCCTCAAGCTGTCACCCTGGATAGAGTGCTGTGGCATCACACCTCACAGCAACCTCTAATTCCTGGACTCAAGCGAGTCTCTTGCCTCTGCCTCCCAAGTAGCTGGGACTGCAGAGTGCCCGCTACAATGCCAGGCCATTTTTTTTTTTTTTTGGTTGCAACCACCATTGTTGTTTGGCAGGTCCGGGCTGGATTCGAACCCACCAGCTCAGGTGTACGTGGCTGGCGCCTTAGCCCGCTGAGCCACAGGCGCCGAGCCGCAACAAGGACTTTTAAAGCTAGAATTTTAGAAAATAGTACAGTCAGAGAAAGGAGAAGTGTGTGTAGTGAATAATCAAACTCTCTCTGATCATCTGTGCTTGATCCCTAGGCAACTCAGCTCACAGACCCAGTACAGCCACCTGCGTGGGAGAGACCTGCAGGTAGCTTTCCATTTTCACCTGGCTAAAAGGAAGTAATTCAGATGTAGCATTCCATCTCTGAAACATGGCCATCCATTGAAATATAAGTTTATGGTGTGGCCTTGCTTGCCAGTGAGGTTCTGTATGGAACCATAGCTCTATAATCATCCTTCTATACCTCTGAGGCCATAGACTTACCAAATATGCTATTGGTCAGAATGAGCCAGAATGGAAGGTACTAAGGGCTCAGTTCTGCACTGCCCAATTATCATGGCAGGAAAATAGTCTGATGTCCAACTGTTTAGGGGTCACATTTAGTCTCCTTACATACCAAAAATAACACATGTGCATTGTGAAGGCAGGCCCCCCTCTCCCACTGCAGTCCTGCAGACAGTGTCTGCCTGCACAATCCATCTCCAGGGCCTGCAAAAGGGAGGGTGGGGAAGAAGGGGTAATGTGAAACTTAAACAAGTACAGCTGGGACAGTTGCAGCTGCAAATGGCCCTTAACCAACACCAGGCTTCATCTGCTGTGAGTGTTTGAAGTCTGTAGGGTCCTGTGCCATTCCCCTCTGATTTTTTGTGCTGGAGCTCATCAGCAGCGGAATGCAGAGAGACTAAGCCTCTGGCTAGGGTCTGCCTTCAAGAACAAAACCTGGTCTGTGCGATGGAGCCATACATGCCCTGGATGACTCAGCTGTGTACCAAGGGAAAGAGATCCACAAGTGGATCAGCAGTGGTGCCCAAACAGGGGAGGCCTGTGCCTGGTCTGTTTGCCTCATCAGGGTGTGAAGAGAGAAGAAAGTGCCTGAGGAACACTGAGGAACTGGCCAGAGCAGTGCTTCTCAGGGTCATCTTCAGAGCTGTGAACCTCAGAAGGGAAGGACAGTTATTTGGGTCACTGAGAGAAGCATGGAAGCTTGGAATAGGATGCTATGTTCTTATCTTCCTCCTAAAGGTCTGTTCATACAGCTTTATTTTAGTAAAATGAAGGTCACTGTCTTGGGAAGGGGCAATTAGTCTGACCTCTGTCCTTTGTTAGTCAGATAGTATCACTACCTTTGCCTTTGTGCATCCCAGAACAGAGGGAGCTCCAATCGCTAAGGACAACTCAACAACTTATAACCTAATCTCTGATTCAGGTCATCCTAAAGTTACTCGTAATTCATATTAAAGTTTGGCTCAAGCCCCTGAGCTGGACCTTTCCACCAAACCCCAGATGCTCTTTATTTTATTCTCTTGTGCATCAAGTCTGAATACCTTGGGGATATACCCCTTTTTCTTTCATTTTCTCAAGAACTTTCTGATATTCAATACATGGCAGGTTCATATTTTCTTCTCAGTGTGTTAATTACACATTGAGAAGGGATTATTATATCCAGAATCAGAAAAATAAATAACTAGGCAAATTTGGCAAAAAAAATGCATTTGCTATTTATTCCAAACCATCTAATGTTTATTTAAACCACCTAAATTATCAAATAAAATTGAGGAAGAAATTCTTTAATTTTCATCAATTATTCCATTCATATGACAGGTGTTTATTGAGCATTCTATGTGTCAATTCCATAAACTGATGCCTGACTAAAAGAATATTAATGGTAAATGATATGTTTCTCAACAACCAGCACCTCATTTGTTAAGAGCAATTCCTGAGAAAAATCATTTGATGATTTGCATGTTCCAGTCATCCTTCATTTCCTGAAGAAAATGTAACAAATATTCCACTTATTTTTTAGGCAGAATAAGGTGACCCGGATTCTTACATTTCTTGATTCCCAACCTAGCAAAAAAAAAGTTGGCTCAAGTAAATTTATTCTCTCATATCAAATGAGAGCTATGACATTAATACCAGCCAAGCCAAGCAGCACTGGTAAACAGGATTGATCAGAAGCCCTACTGTCAATAAGCAGCCAGGAGAATCACTGTCCTTCCTTACTCAGAGACATCAAGCAAAAGGTAGGAGCAGAGGGAACAGAGGAGAAGTATCAGGAAGGGAAATCCTGCCAGAACAAATAGATTTGCCCAGATAGCTACTTTTTGGTCCCTGCAAGGCTGAGGAGTTGCCTCCTTCACCCAAAGACACCAGGCAGTCGGGCACCTGTCAAGGGGGATCCTGCCACAATAAGCACTTTTATTGAGAAATGTTCTATTTCTCTGCTGGATCTGAGAATATCTTCACCACCAAGAGATGGTAGGAAGCCAGAGAGCACTGGAAGGGTGACTCAGCTACTGCATGTGAACAGTCCCCAAAGTACCTTTGTCTTTGTCTCCAAGGGCCTGAAACTTCTCTCCTACTTCAAGATACCAGGTAGCCAGGTAGAACAATGAAGAGGGGTCCTCAGCCTAACAAGTGGCCTAAACCAGAAAACCTACTCCTACTAGCAGGCCAGATACCTTTTCTCCACTTAGATATAGGCAGCCTGGAAAACTCATTATACCTCTTGAGCAAGAACCAGTGGGAGTTTCACCTATATCAAGGACAGTAACAGAACAGAGTAGCATGGCAAAGGCTCTAAAAATAAATTTTTTACTAGAAAGACTGCCCAAGAAACTATGCCAGGATCTGCTGAAGCTGAACAAGGGACTGCCTACTAAAATGAAAGATTTAAATGAGATCCCAAATTTCCCACCATAATAGCTAAAATGTCCAGGATATAATTGAAAATCACCTTTCATAACAAGAAACAGAAAAATTACTACTTGGTGGCAAAACATGGTCAAATTATGCCAACATCAAGATGACAGAAATGTTTAAATTATCTAACAAAGATTTTAAAACAGTCATCATAAAAATGGTTCAATGCATGATTACAAATTCACTAAAGCAAATGAAAAAGAGAAAATATCATGGAAAAATAAAAGTTGTAAAAACAGAACCCAATGAAAATTATAGAACTGAAAAATACCATAATACAAATTTTAAAATTTGCTGAACCTATTCTATAGTAGAGTTGAGAAGACCAAACATAGAATAAGAGCACTTGAATACAGATCGATAGAATTTACTCAATATGAACAATAAAAGTTGTAGTTTTTTTCTTTTCCTAAGAGAACTATGCCCTAAGAAGGAACAGTTGGGGGGTCGAAGGTCCCGTTTCCCCAAATCCAGTTGACCTGATTTGATTACTTGGCTGAGCTAGAAAGTTTAACCAAGGTACGGCAGTAATTGAAAGCAAAAATGAATGGAAACAGAAAATAAAACTGGAGCAGCACAGGCAGCGTGAATAGAGAGCTAAAATAACCTGCACAATTCTCATTGTAACAAAGAGAAATTTTATTTAAAGACAAATGGAAAGTTTAGAGCACTCCCAAAGTGAGTTGGAAGTGGGTCCCTGTCATGATGGACAGAAGGGGAGAGAGATGGAGATGCAAAGGCGTAAATAGCCTCTTTTCCTCCATTTTAAAATTGGTTGCAACTATTTCATTGGCCTCTCTGCTCCAGGAATTGTTGCTCTTTTCTATTGGTCATTGATTATCATAACTTTCTATTGGTCATTAGTTACCTAGGTTTCCTCACACTTACATTGTTATGGGCCCTCCAGACTTCCTGATTCTGGAGTTCAGGCTTCCCCTCCCTTCCCCTTGGAGCTCTTTTCCTAGTGTCCCTTCTCAGGAATCTTAGTGCATCACAAAGGAAGAAAGAATAATGAAAAGAGAAGAAATACAGATACATGCAATGGACTATTCTTCTCACCTTGAATTTTATGAAGTATATGTGACTGCAACAAAAAAGTATAAAAATATCTGATGTTAAAGGCAATGATATTTAAAAGTGATGAAGTTAAAGAAATACAAATGGAAATAAGGTCCAAATTTTACTTTTAGTAAAAATATACTGATATCACTAGACTGTAACAAGTTACATGTGTATATTGTAATACCCATAGCATTAAGAAAACTAAACAAATAGAAGCATGCAAAAACATTATATACAAATTAAGAAGGAATTCTGGAAAATATATATTTAAGTAACCTGTGGGAAGGCAAGAAAAGATAAACAGAGAACAAGAAAGAGTGAAAACAAATAGAAAATAATAAAGTGGCACTCTAAGCCCTAACATATCAATAACTACCTTAAATATGGCCTTAAAAGGTTAATTAAAAAGTATAGATTGGCAAAATGAACTGAAATAAAAGACCCACTTACATGCTGTTTACAATAAACTGACTCCAAATTAAAAACAAAAGTGACTACAGGTTGAATGCAAAAAGATAAAACACACACACAAATATTAATCATGGAAAGCAGGAATTGTTTCAGTAATATTAAAATATAAAAAAGTTTACTTCAGAGAAAAACATTACTGAAGAAAAAATAGAACATTACATGACAATAAAAGGATTGATCCACCTGGAAGACAAAATAATCCTAAACATGTATGTATCAAAAGACGGAGTTTCAAAATACATAAAGCAGATTTTGATAAAATGAGAGGAGAAAGAGACAAGTTTACTTATCAATTTATAACTGGGGACTTCAATATTCACCCAACATTAACTGATAGAACTACTTAGACAAAACATCAGCAAGGATATAGAAGATCTCAGCAGCACAATCAATCAAGCAACAGGATCTAATCCTTATATATATTCCCTAACAGCAGAGGACACCTTTTATTTCCCAAGCAACTATGATGTGTTCACAAAAATAAGCCACATCCTGGCCGAAAAACCCCTACAGATTTGAAGTCATGCAAAACAAGTTCTATAAACATAATGAAATAAGACTAGAAATCAATAACAGAAAAACATCCAAATTTAAGGAAAGATCTTAAATTAATAATTTAAATGTAACTCTCAAAAAAATGGAAGAAGTAAACCAAAAGCCAGCAGAAAAAATAAAGATAACAGAAATCAATTATGTTAAATTAAAAAAAAAGACAGAAAAAACAATGAAATAAAAACTTACTCCTCAAAAAGAAATCCCTATAAAATTAGCAAAATTCTAGTGAGACTAGAGAGAGAGAGAGATCGAAAAGGAAGTCAAACAAAATAGCACTTATTAGAGGAAATATTATAGTGCAGTTACACTGAATCAGGGCAGCTCTGAAAAGTGTCCCATAAGGCAAGCATAGCAGAGGTATTTTATAGGGGATTTCCACAAAAAGTTGTTTTGGGAGGCAGTTCATTTGATGAGCAGAATTCCTAAATCACAAACTCATCCTGACTGGTTAATTAATTAGAATACTTCCAACTGAGAGACATTGGATGTCTGCAGATACTAACTTCATTTTGTTTTTGGTTTTTTGTTTTTTGTTTTTTTTGCGGTTTTTGGCCGGGGCTGGGTTTGAACCCACCACCTCTGGCATATGAGCCCAGCACCCTACTCACTGAGCCACAGGCGCTGCCCCTAACTTCAGTTTTTATCCAGGTCTATTGGAAATTCTGTAGTTTGGCTTTTAGCAGGTGTTGAGTGCAATCTTTTAGAAATTCTTGGCCTTCATTGCTTCATTTTTCTTCACATTTCCCCCTATTTCTCAAGATCTTTCTCTAGAAAGCATCACAGATCAATTGGAAAGTCTGATTTTCTCCCTTATCACTGGGAGGGACCTGTCCCAGGGAATCACATCTCTTATCTATCAGGGAGCCTCAAGGTCTAAAGGAGTGTAGGGTCAGCTGGATCATATTTGAGGTTTTGAGGGGCAAGCTCTCAAGCTTGCTGAGGTCTTGTAAAAGTTGTCAGATCACATGTCTTCTCTGAATCATAGGCATTACTTTCATTAAATTGTTATTTCTAAGCAAACCTGGGTAAGGAGTAACTTAAATATTACAACAATAGCAAAAATAATTATAATAGTGAATATCAAAAGTTGAAGACTAAAATGTAGCTACATTCTGATTTGAGAGATGAAGAGATGAAAAAGCCAAAATTTTAACAATAGATACTCTAGTTTATTTTTAGTTTCTTTAAAGTTCAGGTTAATATGTGGGTACAAAAGATTAGGTTACATTGTTTGCATTTGTTACCTAAAAGTTCACGTTGGACTTGAGCCTTTACCCAGGAGGTGTGCCATATATACCTGCATTGTACCTGTTAGGTGAGATCTTACACTAGAATGCTTATCACAGCTCAGTTCACAATCACCAGGATGTGGAAACAACCAAACACCCCATCAACATCTGAATGAATAAATAAACTATGGTGTATGTATACCATGGAATACTATCAGCCATAAAGAAAGACAGAGACTTTATATCTTTTGTATTTACCTGGATGGATTCAAAGAGCTTCTTCCAAAGTAAAGTATTACAAAAATGGAAAAGCAAATATTCCATGTACTCAATACTAATATGAAGTTAGTAGATGAATAACTGCATACTGACATGACAGGAAAACACAACTAAATTCAAGTGGAGGGAGAGGAGAAGAGGGAGAGAGTTTGGTAAGCTTTCAACAATAGGTACTCTAATTAGCTAATTAGCATTTGCAAAGATTTTTTCAGCTCGGTCTCTAACTTTTACAAAGTATTTATCCAAGTGTAACAAGAGGTATTGATTACAGTGCAAACACCTCCTTGCTTGGCCAACATATAATTAAAGGTGAGCCTGCTGTACAAAGGAGTAGAAGGCAAAAATCAAGAATATAGAGAAAGCAACATATTAAGTGCCAAAATATTTCAGGGATCTTAATTGTATATAGACCTTGTCCAGGGGTCTTAGGTAGGTGGTCAACTTTAGCTGTCATCTGCTTCACTTCATGGTAGGTTTTAGCTTTAAGTCACTGAATGTTTCTGAATTTGAGGAAAGGGTAGGAAGTTTCTTTAAATAAAAAATATGGGGGCTCAGCGCCTATGGCTCAACACGCTAAGGCGCCAGCAACATACACCTGAGCTGGCGGGTTTGAATCCAGCCTGGGCCCACTAAATAATGACGGCTGCAACCAAAAAATGGCCAGGCCTCATGGCGGGTGCCTGTAGTCCCAGCTACTTGGGAGGCAGAGGCAAGAGACTTGCTTGAGCTCAGGAATTGGAGGTTGCTGTGAGCTGTAATGCCACAGCACTCTATCCAGGGTGACAGCTTGAGGCTCTGTCTCAAAAAAAAAAAAAAAAAGAAGGGAAGGGGAGGGGCAAGATGGCCAACTGGAAGCAGCTTCCGACAGAGGCTCCTGTCCAAAAGGAAAGATAACCTCCAGAAACTGCCCATTTGAGCTGAAGATTAGGAGCCCAACAGAGAGAGAAAAGGGATAACTGCAGGTCACCTCTGCTGAGGCAAGCTGCGACTCCAAGAAACCAAGCTTTAGGCAGAAAAAATGAACTAAAGTTTTCCACCATTCTGAACTTCCAGGACACATTTCCCCCTTTACCTGACACACCAGAAGCCTGACCTCTGCTGAAACTGAGGGAAGGGGACTTGAGCAGTGCCCACCCTCCCTGTCTGCTGGACCAGGCAGCCCGCCAGGTAAGAAGACTCCGGGGCCCCACCGAGCCCCCACCACCCCCCAGGCCAGGGACTCTGCCCAGAACTGCGGGGCTCTCCACCCCACTGAGCCCACCACTCGCTGTGGCCAGGGACTCCCCCAGGACCTCCACATGGCTCTGATCCGTACCACACTGGGCCTCGGCCAGGCACCACTAGCGGCCAGGAAAACCTCCGGGACACCCGCGCAGCCCCTATTGGCACCCCACTGGGCCTTGGCCCACCACCAACAGCGTCCAGGAACTGCGCCAGGACTCCTGCACAGCTCCAATCTGTGCCCCGCCTGGCCTCTGTCTGCCATCCGCCAGGGTCAGGGACTCTGCTGGGAAACCCGTCTGGCTCCATTCCATACCCCACTGGGCCTCGCCCCATCACCTGCAGCAGCCAGGAACACCACAGGGACCCCCACAAGCTCTGATTGGCACCCTGCCCAGCCTTTGCCCACTGCCAGCTGCAGCTAGGAACTGTGCTGGGACTCCTGTGTGGCTCCCATCTGTGCTCTGCCAGGCCTTGGCCCAGTTGCCTGCTGTGGCCAGGAACCCCACGGGGACACACGTGCGGCTCTGATCTGTACCCACCGGGACTCAGCCCTCCCCTCGCAGCATCCAGGGACTCTGTCGGACCTCAGGTTGCCACCTACTGTGGCCAGGGACTCCACCAGGACCTTCGTGTGGCTCCGCACCACCTCTAGCTGAGCCTCCACCTGCTACCTGCACCAGCTAGGGACTTCGCAGGGAACCTGCCAGGCCTCTGCCTGCCTGCCTGCCTGGGCCAGAAACTTAGGGAGCCACAAAACCCGTATCCTCCCCTACCCTCTCTGCCTCCACACCAGCTCAGCCTGTCTGGCCAGGGACTCAGAAGGCAGCACGACCTGTGCCCTCCCTCCGGAGTCCTCCTCCCAGCCAGAGACTGCTGGAGGCGTGGGCTACCTTTGCAAAAGCCACTGGTTCCCGGGTACTCCCAGAACCATGTGCACCATCCCACACACTGCTGCTTGATCCGGATGTGGCACACTCCAGAGCTGCTCCTGAAGCCAGAACTCCCTGGCTGCGGCTGTCCCAGAGGAGCTACACAGGGTCACTCCCTACAAAGATCCAGCAACAACAGAGTGACCCTGCTGGGGTCTGATCTGGGAGAGACACCTCCCCAACTCTGAGGACGGTCATAGGCAAGAGTGAAAAATGATCATGAGGTGGAATCAACAGAAAAAACTCTGGCAATATGAATAATCAGAGAAGATCAACTCCCCCAAGAAACGACAAAGTAGATATACCACAAGATCCCTTGCATAAGCAAATGGCTGAGATGTAAGAAATCCAATTCAGAGTCTGGATAGCAAATAAGATCAGCGGAATGGAGGAAAAGATGGAATTAGAATTTCAAGCAGTAATCCAAACCATGACCCAAAAGATGTCTCAAGAATTGAACGAATTCAAAGACAACATGACCAAAGATTTTGACACATTGAGACAAGAAGTTGCAGCCCTCAAAGATCTCAGAACCTCTGGGATACTGCAAAGGCAGTCCTAAGAGGGAAATTTACAGCACTGCAAGCCTTCCTCAAGAAAACGGAAAGAGAGGAAGTGAACAACTTAATGGGACATCTTATGCAACTGGAGAAGGAAGAAAATTCCAACCCCAAACCGAGCAGAAGAAAAGAAATAACCAAAATTAGAGCAGAATTAAATGAAATTGAAAACAAAAGAATTATACAACAGGTCAATAAATCAAAAAGTTGGTTTTTTGAAAAGGTCAATAAAACAGATAAACCTTTGGCTAACCTAGCCAGGAAAAAAAGAGTAAAAACTCCGATTTCATCAATCAGAAATGATAACGTTGAAATAACAACAGACCCCTCAAAAATTCTAAAAATCCTTAACGAATATTACAAGAAACTTTACTCTCAGAAATATGATAATCTGAAGGAAATTACCAATACTTGGAAGGATGCCACCTACTAAGACTTAGCCGGAACAAAGAGGAAATGTTGAACAGGCCTATGTTAAGTTCTGAAATAGCATCAACTATACAAAATCTCCCTAAAAAGAAAAGCCCAGGACCAGATGGCTTCATGTCAGAATTCTACCAAACCTTTAAAGAAGAACTAGTACCTATATTACTAAACCTCTTCCAAAATATAGAAAAAGA
>CAUYRH010148715.1:0-11749 GCA_963574655.1 Perodicticus potto | reverse complement strand
GCTGTCACCCTGGATAGAGTGCCGTGGCATCACAGCTCACAGCAGCCTCCAATTCCTGGGCTCAAGCGAGTCTCCTGCCTCCACCTCCCAAGTAGCTGGGACTACAGGCGCCCGCCACAACGCCCGGCCATTTTTTGGTTGTAGCCATCATTGTTGTTTGGCGGGCCCGGGCTGGATTCGAACCCGCCAGCTCAGGTGTACGTGGCTGGTGCCTTAGCCCATTGAGCCACAGGCACCGAGCCTATTATTATTATTTTAGTAGAGGCAGGGTCTCGCTATGTTTCTCAAGCTGGTCTTGAACTCCTCCCTTTTCAGTCTTCCAAAGTAAGCCACCATGTCTGGCTGCAACTGTCTCTTAAAGGGTTATTATTAGAGAGGTAGATCATTCTTAGTCAGTCTGTCCCAATCACCAGTCACTTAGGGACCACTTTCCTATTTTTGTCATTTCTATATTCTGCCTCAACTATTCTTTAGCTATGTTTTTCTTTCAATTTCTTACTCTTTTACTTTAAGAAACTCTGAACCATTCATGTAAATAGAAAATCACTATTGCATGACCTAAATCGAAGGAAACTACAAAAATGAACACATTGCTATTAAAATCATAATATTCACGTGTGTCCCATCCAAAGCCGTGGATATAGTCCTACTCCCAGGGGAACACAGGCCCACATAGGGGAATAAGACCACTTGCCTTGAGGATACAGACCCAAGGGCACAGCTACCACCCAGACGGGGACCCAGGTTAGAGGAGGAGTGCCCCAATGAACAGCTCATTTGGAACATAGGCTCTTTTGGTCTTGTTCTGAAAGTTCTTCTCAGATAGTGGAAACTTAGATGGTACCCACACCCAGAGACTGGGAGCTGAGACAGAAGGAAATTGGGTAAGAGACCAGCCACAATGCCCTGGCTCTTAGATGTTCTGACTGCATTCACTGTTGGATCCAAAACCTACACTCAGGAAACCTGTCTATTTACTATGTTACTAATTGTAATTTTTGCAATGATTTCCTCCTTGATCTCTGTATTAATTTATAAATTTCCTGATGAGAATTCCAGATGTCTCAGGACCCTAAAGAAGTATCTGTGTCAGGTCCTCAGGAGGGTTAACAAGCAGCACATTGCCCCATTGTGGATAGTGGGGATCAGTGAGAGGACCCCAAGAGGAAGATGAAACTGAATAAACACATGTTCTATAGTCTGAATGTTGGTTTTCCCCTCAAGTTCATGTATTAGAACCTAAGACCCAATGTAGTAGTATCAAGAGGCAGGGCCTTTAGGAGATAATTAGGTCATAAGACTCAGCTCTTATGAATGGGATGGGTGGCCTTATAGAAGAAGCTTGAGGTAAGAAGCTAGTTTGCCCCTTCTACCATGTGAAGACACAAAGAAGGTGATATCTATGTTGAACAAGCCCTTACCAAACACCAAATTTGCTGGTGCCTTGATCTTGGACTTTCCAACCTCCAGAACTGTGAGCAATAAATTTCTGTTGTTTATAAATTATCCTGTCTATGATATTTTGCTATTGCAGCACAAACAGACTAAGGCAGTGTCCCTTCTCCAACTGGAAACTCTCCTACTGTAACCCCTGTCTGCTAAGAACCTGGAAGGGCTTCCTTTTTGTTCTTACTTTTGTTTTCCGTGAGGGTCACTGACTCTTCATACTCAGAGATTAAATAGCAAAGGATTCCTGGATGACATATTTAGTGACAAATCCAGGCATTCTGATACTTGCCCTCCCGTAGATACACTTTCTATTCACATCTTATATTAATGAAGAGCACACAAGTTTCTAAGAAGGCAGAGAACTACTTGACAAACAAAATAGATTTTTTTTTTCATGGAGAGAGAAATATATTTATCTACGCTTTTTACCAGAAAATAGGTTCAAAGAAATTTGCCACTTCCAACCCTTTCCCCCTATTCTCCATTCTCTAATTCTTTTCCTTTTCAGGACGGCTAGCTGACTATCAGAGTAGGGTCATGCTATATGTGTCAAAGACAACAGAAAACAGAGAATCAAAGAAATCCCAGGGCTTAGAGAAGGACAGGTCTACAAGCATGGACAGAGAGTACAGAAAAGCCATGAGGCTGACTAGCTATGGGGTTGTAGCCTTCAAAGCAGGTAGAAAGTCCAGAGGTAACTGGACAACAAAGCCTTCTTTAAGTAAAGGTCATTCTAACCTATGAAACAATGGGCATATCCAACTTCCAAGAGCACCTGGAAAACAAGGCTAAATGTACAGTCTCGTAGAGCAAAAATTTACCTACCCAGGACATAAAAAAAATGCTCAAAATCACTAGGGTAACACAAATCAAAACCACAATGAGATGCCACTTTGCACCCATTAAGGTGGCTATTATCAAAAACAGAAAATAAATGTCGGTGAGGATGTGGGGAAATTGGAGCCCTTATGTATTATTGGTTAGAATGTAAAATCATGCAGCCACTATGGAAAACAATATGGAAGTTGGTCAAAAAATTAAACACAGAATTACCATATGATCCAACAATTCTAATTCTGGGTATATACCCCAAAGTATTGAAAGCGGGGACTCGACTGACTTTCCTCAAACTGTTTGTTATAGCAGAGCTTTATGTTACCTTCAAGTCTAAAATCTTAGAACAAATTCGCTTGTAGAATAGATGCCCACATAGACACCAATTACTATTTCAAATATTGATCATCCAAATATATTTAGAGAGAGATGGAAATTGTCAACTTGCAAATGAAATTTGACACCATACTTGGGTCTGTGAGATGACAAATACCTAAGTGAAAACTGAAAACATTCTATCCCCTACCTATATATTTTTTCTCTTCTCTTCTTGTCTCATCTCTTCTTTCTCTTCTCTTTCTTTCTTTTTTTTTTTTTTTTATTGAGACAGAGTCTCACTCAGGCTAGAGTGCTATGATGTCAGCCTAGCTCGCAGCAACTTCAAAATCCTGGGTTCAAGTGATCTCTTGCCTCAGCCTCCTGGGTAGCTGGAACTACAGGCGTCCACCACAATGCCCAGCAAACTTTTCTATTTTTAGTAGAGACAGGGTCTCACTCTTGCTCAGGATGGTCTTGAACTCCTGAGCTCAAGTGATATTCCCACTTCAGCCTCCCAGAGTGTTGGAATTACAGGAGTGATCCACCATGCCCAGCCTATTTTTTCAACATGCTGCCAGGTGTACAGATATTTGAAAATGTATGTGTGTGTGTGTATTTTTTGGGTCCCAATATGTGGCATTGGAATGTTGAACATTATAGATTAACTGTTGAAGTCTTTGAATGCCAAGCCCAGGAGTTTGAACTTAACTCTAACATTTCTGTCAAAATGAGCATTAACCCCTCCCCCTATCAAAGCTATAAGCTACTACTCACTGTCAACATAGGCCAGCAATCAGTAGGGTGTGGCTTACACCCTCCCCTTAAAATAGCTGGTTGCCTCAGTGTGGGAATGATAAACAGTGCTGTCCAAGTCTACCACAGGGATGGGGTACCATAAAGCCAAAAGACAGACCCACCATGCCACCAGTGGGAGCAGAGGCATGCTACAGATGTTACTCAGGCCCTAAGGCCCTTCAGCAGCCTGTTAGGTATGTGCTACAACTGAGCACTTATAGTGGCAGGAAGCCTTGTGGGCATAAGGACACAAGGGCTTCTCCCTGTATCAACATGCCACCTTGCTGCTGACTTAAACTTCAACTGGAACTGAGGCAAAAAGTCCACCTCTACTCCTTTATTAACCATCCTCTCAACCCCCTAACCTCAGGCTCACTCCTCTGCCTATGTATTTCCAGTCCCAATGCACCAGCAGGCAAAATACCATGACAAGCTGCTCTAAACAGGGAGCAAGGAATGCCTGCTGAGTATTGCTAGCCAGGATTGGGTCTTGGGGCTGGGCATTGACTGGGACTGCTACTGAGCTCCTTAACTCCACCTTCTTCCCTGCCTCCACGGGCTTTCTCTTTTTCTGGGAGGTATCCTTTGCCTTCTGCCTGTACCAGATGGGAAGCCAGCAGGCACCTGGCATGTGCTGCTGTCGATCTTTCCACTGGACAAACTTGTGGCTGCACCCACCGGCCAAAGGATTCTAGGTGGAAAAAAAAAACTCTGATGGAACAGAGGTCTGAAGAAATCCAAGAAATGGATAATCCGGACTGACCACTTCAAATGCAAAGATGCATGCTCAGGTGGTCACAATCTCCACCCCTATGGACTGGTCTGGCCCTCCCAACAACCTGAGGCCTCCTGATGCCACCTGCAGGCAATGGTGTGTGGGCCAAAGAGGGCAGAGGTTGTGCAAAAGGCCCTGGGGAAGAGCTTCTTCACCTCCACCCACAGGCAGGCAATGTGGCATCCTGGGGATAGGAACCAGCTTCAGGCCTCCTCCACCCCAACTCTTTGTGTGTGGCTTGGTGTGTGGAAGATGGGGGGATTAGTTTGAGTTTCTGATGAGCCTGTATGTTCAGGCTGTAGACTCCTTGCTTTCTCACACACAGAGCTGAGTGATTCTTGCTTTACTGAAGCTTCTTGGGTAGTGGAATAGGCAGAGCATAGAAAAAGTCAGAAAGTGAGTTGGGGGATTTGCTGCAGTGTGTGGCAGCAACTGCTTGGGTTGACTGCAAGGAACAGCCACCTTTGGGTTGGGATAAAGGAGCTCAGTGACTGTCTACGGGTGGTCTGGGGTTTTCCATCCCTATCTGTGGTCTGGGGTTTTTCATCCCTATCTGTGAGCCAGGTGGGTCAAAGCATCTCACTCTCCCACCCCAACATTCTGCCGGGAAACTCAGAGGTGCTAATCTGTTGAGTGATGCCTAGACTGCACAGGTTTCTGAAGTTTGTCTAGACTCATCCTGGCCCAGCTCTTTCATCTGTGTGTTTCCCACTCTTTGTTGCTTAATGTACTCCTATTCATCCTTCCTAACTCTTCTCAGACTGTCTCTCCTCCAGGAAACCCACCCTAAGCTCATCTAAGCTTCAGCCCAGGTTCCTCTTTTGGCACTCTGTGCTGAGTCTCTGTCATTGGGGGCTCTGGTGTAACTGTGCCAACATTTTATTTACTTGATAAGCAAAACTGCCATTTACTAAAATGAAGATATCATAAACAAAATGATGTTCTAACACTGAAAAGTTGGAATGACAGTTTTAGACTTTTAAAAACTAAACACATTTGGCTTCATAAGAAACTACACATCATTTTTCTCATTTTTTAACTCAGAAGAGTGAAAACTTTGTAAAAGATAGGCACCAATTTGCATTTGGTTACCTACACAATAGTTGGGCAACTAAAAGCCTGCTCAGAGTACATGTGATACCCTCCCACCACCCATTTAGAGAGCACTTTGGAGTTTACCAAAGCACCCGAGCATGCTCACAATGATCTGGGAGTAGATGTCATTATTCCCATTTAGACATAAAGAAAATGAAGCTCATAAAAATGAAATAGCTTGCCCAAAGCTATCCAGGTAGTGAAGACCCCAAATCGAGGGTTTGTTTGCCTAGGCCAAGGTGTCTCAACATAATGATGTCAGCAATTCAACAGATATTTATTGAACATGGACCTCGTGTTTGATCAGATACAAAATCAAAGACAGTGTGCCTCATATTCCCACAGATCTCAGAGTTCTGTAATGCTACAGACAACTTACATAACGTCACTACCTCACAAGGTTGTGACAACAAATGACACAATTTATGATGGCTCCTAACATGAGACCAACCACCCAATAAGCATTCAATAAGTATTGGTTTCTTAACTTCCTTCCCTTAGTCAAAGCTCCAGGAGTAATCTGGAAAACAGCTCTGCTGCCAACAAGCATCCATGCCTCCCAGCCACAGAGCAATCTGCTGTATGGCACATGATAAGTGCTGGGGGTCTTCTTTTATTATGTCCCTTAACATTTGATGCAGTTCATCCTAGTTCTTTCAGTCTGTTTTGGGGAGCTAATGGCACATGCATCCATGAGACAAGGTTAGGAAGGGAGGCTCATGGTGAAAGAAAGTTTCTTGGAGGAGCCAAAAGTCAAGGATCAGCAGGAGTGAAGAAAGGAAAATGGCTAATGGGAATTCTTCATGCTCCTGGCATGTGGGAAGGCTGAGCATGGGGCAGGGAGGGGAGGAGAAGAGGCCATTGTTCAATTTTGCCAGAATGCAAAGGAGGCCAGGAGCAAGAGACAAGGGCAAGAAGGAAAGTGCCCTGGTGATGGGTCCAAGTCTTCACGTCCCCAGTGAGCCTTCCTGTGGAGATCAGTTACCATAAGGGAAAATCCTTGTCAACCTCTCCCAGTAAAGACAGTGCAGACAGTAAAGAAAGGCCAATGGTGAGCCAGGCCCTGTGCTGGACCCTTTATCACATGTGCAGTTTCCATGGGTTCTCAAATCCTCGGCAGCAGGAGATAGTATTACTCCCATTTTGCAGATGAAGAAATTGAGACTCAGAGAGATCAGGAAAACTGTCCAAGCTAACACAGCTAGCAAGTGGTTGAATGGCAGAGAACACCTTTAAAATCCACATTCTTCTACATAAACTCTCTGCTTCAATAAGATTATTTTACTTATCCAGTCATCCAGTCAGCAGAAAAACTATTAGAAACTTTTGAGAAAGCCTTGATAAACAGAAGATGGTGGACTAGAAACATGTCCCTACAAGCCTGATCCCAGCAAAGAAGGGGAGAAAAAAAGCCCCAATCATCTCTGGCAGGGTGGAACCTACCTGGAGTCATCACTCTGGGGGCATACTGAGGCAGTGGTGGACTACAGGAGCCAGGGAGGAGGTCAGGAACTAAGGACAGTCAGCATGGAAAGTAAGTGCATGGGAACAGGCAGAGATCAGCCAGCTGGCCAGCCCTCACACAGAGGACTGGAGACAGGAAGGCTGTCTTGAAGGTTTTTAATCTTGGGCTAGATTGTGCATTGAAACTACTGTGGAGGTCTTAGACAAGTGGGTGGACTCTGTGTCCAGAAGCTGGATTTGAATACCTGGTAGGGTGGATCTCCCACTGGTATGGCTGCTAGCTGGGCCACCATTCTGGGAAGATCCTTTAGGAGAAACCGTCTATAGGGTCCTAGTACATGGCTGGCTCTGAAGCACATGATGAGATTGGGCATCCACTCTTGGGGTGAGCTGAGTAGCTCCCACACCCCTGGGAATTGTTGTCAGGGGGCACAATGAGACATGCCTCCTAAGGATTCTGGTGAGAGCTTTAAGACCCCCAACTCCATGGAGACTGAATGCTGATAACAAACAGGCACTGACTGAGGGCAACTCAAGACTCAACCTTGACAACTAAAGAATGGTTTCTGGCCTGTGTTCTCCATCTCCTAACACTACAATGCCACCTGGTGTCCAGGGTTTTGTTTTCTTTCCACTTTTTTTTGTTGCCAAGGTTGTTGTTTTTGTGTTTTGAGGGGTTTTTTGTTTGTTTTTTTATTTTTTTTTTTTGTTTCTTAGTTTTGTTTTTGTTTGGTTGGTTGTATTCTAACCCCTTTTATTTTATTCTCTCTTTCTTCTTTGTTTCTCTTCTTTTTTCTTTCTTTTGGTTGAGATTTTTCTACTTTGCTCATCTTTCCCACCTGAATTTCTCACACAAGAGCTAAGATATCCCTTTCATTCTTTCTTTATCTTATATACTTGTATTTTTTAATTTCCTTCATCTATTTTTATTATTTTCTTTTCTCTGAGTGCTGGGGGTGTCACAGCATTGGTTTAGTTGAGAGATTACAGAAGTGGTCCACCTCAGGGAGGTCAGTAGCTCACAGCCCAGGGTGTCCTTCTAGTTTTGGCCTTTGGAAAGTCAATACTGGCAGGTCCCCACTGCAGCATACTGCTGATTTTCTTTTTCTTTTCTTTTCTTTTCTTTTCTTTTCTTTCTCTTTCTCTTCATACAATTGGCAGAGGTGAGGTCATGCTTTTGCCCAGATGGGTAAGGCACTCCATATTTCAAAGGACCCACCCAGCCTAGCAGCCCAAAGTCCCATAGCTGCAGTTGTGGCCATAGCACCCTGCCAATCAACAACATCTCTCCTGTCACTCTCTTTCTCTCTTTCTGTCCTTCTCTCCTTTTCTCTAATTCTTTTATTTCAACCCACTTTTGGGGTTTTTTCCTCTTTCTTTCCTTTTCTCTTATTTCTCACTGCCCACTCTTTACCCTTCTCTTCCTTTTGGCCTTATATCAAGAAGCCACTTCAACACCTAAGCTCTGAAAGAAGGTGATTCAAAGTGAAGGAGGCAGTGAGTAGGAAAAAGTAGGGGAAAGAGGTGAACACGAAGAAAATACACATAAGGAGGAACCAACAGAAAAATTCTGGCACCATGAAAAACCAAAACAGAGCAACCACCACAAGGGACCATGAGACAGCTACTGCAGAGGACACCACCTATAAAGAAATAATAGAAATGACAGAAAAGGAAATTAAAATATGGATGGTAAAGGCAATAAAGGGAAATGATGAGGAAGTGGAAAAACAGAACCAAAAAATGGATGAAAGATATGACGAATATACAAAGGATATGGCAAGCTTAAGGAAATTAAAGAGTCAGTCAGGGAACTTAAAGATGCACTAGAAAGTATGAATAACAGATTAGACCATGGAGAAGAAAGAATCTCAGAGCTAGAGGATAAAGTCCATGAGCTAACCCGGTTAGTTAAAGAGGCAGAAAAGAAGAGAAGAGAAAGCAGAACATTCACTCAGAGAATTACAGGACTTCACAAAGCATTTAAATATACAAATTATAGGGATCCCTGAAGGGGAAGATGTCAAAGGAATGGAAGCCTTACTGGAGGATATCATAAATGAAAACTAACCAAGTTTCACTAAAGATTCCAAAACTCTCCTTTTAGAGGGATATCAAACCCCGGGTCATCTCAACACAAACAGAGCATCTCCAAGACACATTGTAACGAACCTTTCAAAAGTCAAGACAAAAGAGAAAATTCTGCAAACAGCTAGAGTAAGTGCCAACTGACCTACAGGGGCATATTCATCAAGGTGATAGGGGACTTTTCATCTGAAACTCTTTCAGCCAGAAGAGAGTAGTTATCTACCCATAACCTTCTTAAACAAAATAATTTTCAGCCCAGGATTATGTATACTGCCAAACTAAGCTTCAAAATTGATGGAGAAATCAAATATTTTGCTGATATGTAAACACTGAGGAAATTCACCACATAAAGACCAGCTCTACAGGACATATTTAGACCTACTCTCAACACTGACCACCACAATACATCACCAGCAAAATCAACACCCAGAAGCTAATGGACAAATCCTACCTTCTACAATGGCATAATACATAAAACTAAGCAACAGACTCTCATAAAATAAAATGAACAGAACTCTACCATACTTATCAATTCTCTCAATAAATGTTAATGGCTTGAATTCCCCACTGAAGAGACGACACAGGCTGGCTGACTGGATAAAAGAGCACAAGCCATCCATAGGATGTCCCCAAGAAACACCCCTACCTCTGAAGGACAACTAAAGACTCAGTGTAAAGGGATGAAAAATAGTATGTCAGGCAAATAGAGATCAGAAAAAATGAGGAGTCCCAGTCTTATTTTTAGATAAGTGGATTTAAAGCAACTTAAGTTAAGAAAGACAAAGATGGTCATTTCAGACTGGTCAAGGGAATAATACAAGAATACATTTCAATTCTAAATATTTATGCACCCAACTTAAATTCTCCAAGATTTATTAAACATACCTTGATCTGTCTGAGCAATATGATATCCCAAAACATCATAATATCTAGGGACTTTAACACCCCTCTGACAGAACTGGACAGATCCTTTAAACAGAAAATAAGCAGATATACAAGTGACTTAAATGCAACTCTAGAACAAATGGGCTTAATAGATATATACAGAACACACCATTCTGAAGCTAAGGAATGTATGCTTTTCTTTTCTTCTTCTTATTTTTTTTTCCGCAGTTTTTGGCCAGGGCTGGGTTTGAACCCACCACCTTCAGCATATGGGGCCACCACCCTACTCCTTTGAGCCGCAGGTGCTGCCCTATATGTTTTTCTTATCAGCCCATGGAGCATACTCCAAAATAGATCATATTCTAGGATAAAAATAAAAACTTAGGTTTGGCACCTGTAGCTTAGTGAGTAGGGTGCCAGCCACATATACCAAGGCTGGCGGGTTTGAGCCCAGCCCAGGCCTGCTAAACAACAATGACAACTAAAACAACAACAACAACAAAATAGTCAGACGTGGTGGTGGGCACCTATAGTCCAAGCTACTTGGGAGGCTGAGGCAAGAGAATTGCTTAAGCCCAAGAGTTTGAGGTTGGTGTGAGCTGTGATGCCATAGCACTCTACTGAAGGCAACATAATGAGACTCGGTCTCAAAAAAAAAAAAAATCAAACCTCAACAAAATTAAAATAATTGAAATTATACCTTGCATCTTCTAAGACCATAAGGCAATAAAGGTGGAACTCAATTCCAACAAAAATTTTCAGCCCCACACAAAGACATGGAAATTAAACAACCTTATGCTGAATGATAGTTGGGTCAAGGAAGAGATAAAGGAGAAAACTGTTAAATTCCTCAAATATAACAACAATGAAGCTACAAGTTACCAAAACCTGTGGTGTACTGCAAAAGCACTCTTTTTTTTTTTTTTTAAGACTTTTATTTATTTACTTTTTGTTGTTGTTGTTGCATATTGGCCAGGGCCAGGTTCAAACCCACCACTCTTGGTACATGGGGCCAGCACCCTACTCACCGAGCCACAGGTGCCACCTGCAAAAGCAGTCTTAAGAGGGAAATTTATCACATTAGAAGCCTACATCCAAAAAAACAGAAAGAGAGCACATCAATAAGCTAATGAATCAAGGGAAATGGAAAAGGAAAAACAACCCAATAAATAAACCTAGCAGAACAAAAGAAATAAGCAAAATTAAATCAGAAATAAATGAAATTGAAAACAAAAGAATCATTTAGAAAATTAATGAAACAAAGAGTTCATTATTTGAAAAAATACACAAAATTGGCTCGGCGCCTGTGGCTCAACAGGCTAAGGCGTTAGCCATGTACACCTGAGCTGGCAGGTTCGAATTCAGCCCGGACCCGCCAAACAACAATGACGGTTGCAACCAAAAAATGGCCGGACATTGTGGCGGGCGCCTGTAGTCCCAGCTACTTGGGAGGCAGAGGCAAGAGACTCGCTCAAGCCCAGGAATTGGAGGTTGCTTTGAGCTGTGATGCCACGGCACTCTATCCAGGGTGACAGCTTGAGGCTCTGTCTCTAAAAAAAAAAAAAAAAAGAAAAAAGAAAAGCCTTTGCCAATGCTGACTCCCCACCTCCTACTTCTATGATAGGTGCCCTTTCTTTCTTTCCTTTTTTTTTGAGACAGAGTCTCACTTTGTCACCCCTGCTACAGTGCTGTGGCGTCACAGCTCACATCAACCTCAAACTCTTGGGTTTAAGTGATTCTCTTGCCTCAGCCTCCCAAGTAGCTGGAACTATAGGCACCCGCCACAACACCCGGCTATTTTTAGAATCAAGGTCTTGCTCTGGCTCATGCTAGTCTCGAACCTGTAAGCTCAGGAAATCCACCCACCTCAGCCTCCCAAGTGCTGGGATTCCAGGCATGAGCCACTGCACCCAGCCAGCTGCCCTTTCTCTGTGCTATCATAGCACGAGTTTCTGCCCCATCAGAGCGGCACCACCTTGTCCTATCACTGTCTGCTTACTTGTTGGTCACACACACACCCATGGCTTACCCAAAACTTACCCATGG
>CAUYRH010148714.1:0-13886 GCA_963574655.1 Perodicticus potto | reverse complement strand
TAGCCTAGGGTAAACTTCAAGTTTTTGAATGAAAAGTAAGATGCCATTTAGCATGACTGTGGCTAATATGATGTACTTAGTCAATAAATAATTGTTATTTAATTAATAAAATGATTGACAAAGACCTTAAGATAGCTTTACAGAATAACTGTGTGGTAAGTGGAATTCTAAAGGTCACCACCAAGATTCCCGTCTCCTGGCTTTTCAATCAAATACTAATCTAGGCAATGCTATGAAGGAATTTTCCAGATATAATCACAGTTCCAAGTTGGTTGACCTGAAGATATGGGGAGGCCTTTGAAAGCATAAGTTTTCTCTGGCTGGTAGCAAGAGAAGATGTCAGAGGTATTCAAAGCAGAGAAGGACTCATTTGCTAGTGCTGGCTTTGAAGAGCAGGGGACCTCAGGGAAAGGAATGCGAGCGGCTTCCAAACAACAGCCAGCAAGAACATGAGACCCCAGCCACAAAGAACAAGACTCTACCAACAACCTGAATGGAGTTGGATGCAGATTCTTTCTCAGAGCTGCCAAATAAGAGCCCAGATTGGCCAACACTTTAATATTGGCCTCGTGAGACTCTCAGCAGAAAACCCAGTTGTGCCTCCCAAAGAGCTAATAAATACATGTTTGATCTGCTAAATGTGTGTGATTTGTATGTAGCAATGGAAAACTAATACAAACAGATATCTGAGCTCAATTTAAGCTGTGATTGTATAATTCTAGGCCTATTCTAATCTTCCCTGAAATCCTTTCTGATCTCCCCAGAGAGATCTCCTTTCTACTCCTACAGAACATGGCTTTTGTTGTTCTGTACTTGGATATCATGCACTGCCTGGCACTTTGTGTACATAACTTATTTTATCCTCCCTTGATGGCAAGAATCAAGTCTACAGTTTTGACTTCTAAGATTGAGAATATAGGAGGAGATGGCCTGCAAGAATTTTCTTTTCTTTCTTTCTTTTTTTTTTTTTTTTTGAGTCATAGTTTGTCCTGTTATCCTGAGTAGAGTGTAAGTGGTGTGGTCATAACTGACTGCAGACTCAAACTCCTGGGCTTGGGATCCTCCTGCCTCAGCCTCCTGAGAAGCTAGGACTACAGGCTTATGCCACTGGGCCCAGCTAATTTTTTTTATTTTTATTAGAGACAGGTCTTACTCTTGCTTGGCCTCCCAGAGTGCTAGGATTACAGGTATGAGCCCTGGCACCTGACCAAGAATTTTCTATCAGTGAACCCAAACAAAATGTTCTTCATGACAAGCAAATGGCTACCAGTTTCTCTCAATAAATAAGAACCCAGGAGAATATTCAGTTGCTAAGATTGAGGTTCTAGATCTGTGAGTCCAGCCTGACCAGATCGGACAAACCAGAATGACAAGTCTGACTCGTAAAGGTGTATAATTGAGACCCTTCCAGAGTGAATCTGTTTTATTCTAGTGTCACTTATTACTCTCTAACCATGGTTTCACCTTGTCCCCAGTTGCTACTGAGGCTATGACCAGGGCAGGGCATTGAAGCCTGGCTTATGAATTCTAGTGTTCTTTTCTTTTCTTTTTTTATTATTAAATCATAGCATCATAGCTGTGTACATTAATGCATTCATGGGGTACAATGTGCTGGTTTTATATACAATTTGAAATATTTTCATCTAACTGATTAACATAGCCTTCATGGTATTTTCTTAATTATTGTGTTAAGACATGTATATTCTACATTTAGTAAATTTCACATGTACCCTTGTAAGATGCACTGTTCTAGGACATAGTAATCTGTGAAAATAGTCTTACCAGCCTGCAGATGCCATTTATCTCATTTATTGTGTGTAAACTCTTTAATGTACCTCTGTTTCTAATTTGAGTGAATTGTATCTGTTTACCTTTATGCATGAGCCACTAATGCAAATCATTTACATTTTATAAGTATCCAGTGCATGTTATAAACCTGTAGACTGATTCTCTAAAGTGTTGATAATGTGCTCGCATAGTTCTGGAAGAAGGGGTTGAGGGCCTGCTCCGGGGAGATTACCGTCTTCTTAGGCCCCTACAGTGCTAGAAGGAACAAGCAGACAATCCTGACACAGAAGTTTTGCTTGGGACTGATGATTAACTTGAGGTTAGAATGCCCAGTTTTAGCAAACTGTCATGACACACAAAGGTGATTGGACATGGTACATTTTATTTTATTTTATTTATTTATTTATTTATTTATTTATTTATTTATTATATTTAGAGGAAAGCACAAACACAGTCCCCCACTACCACAAATTATGCAGTTGAGTTTCCCACATTTGGGGAAATCGCAGGGGTCAGCACATCCGGAGTGCAATGGACAAGCCTCGCCCTGGGAAAACCACCCTCGTGATCATGGTATCTCCCCTGCCAGGCAAGTATGGACATGGTACATTTTAGAAACAAAATCAAATGGGTTTCTTTCTTTTCCTTTTTATCCGTTATAAAAGATTTTTAAAATTTACCAGCAATATTTTTATTGGATTTCCTCAGCTTCATATATGCTGCAATTCACTCTCCTTTTATTTTTAGACAGATCTATTCACCCCTTTCTCAATGTTGTAGTAGTTCAGAAAATATCCTAATTTCCTACTCAGCCCCCTCTGCCACCACTGCATTCAAATACATATTGAACAGATCCAGAAGATTCTACCTCCAAAATAGCTTTCAAAATCATTCTTGTGTCTCCATCTTCACCCCACTGCCATAGTACCCAATCTTCTGGCCTGTCTTCCCGGAAAACTAGAGCTGAAACTCTTCTAAAATTCTTCTAGAACGTCAATCTACTTTTCCTTAAAATCATTCACTGTTTTTTTAAAATCCCCATATCATTGCCATCAGGGTGTGCTCAGGCAGACGGGCTGGACCTTTGTCTATTTTGCCAACCTTATCTCCCTCCTTTCTCCCATTTCTTTTACCTCTTCAGTATTTCTCCGAGCACAGTCCTTGGAATGTCCCCAAGAGTCTATCATTAGTATTACAGATTGTTGGTCCCGGTCTGAGGTCCACAGAATCAGAAACCATGAGGGTAGGAGCCCGAAATCTGCATCATTAACAAGGTCTGGGGTGATTCTCAGGCAACATCAGAGTTTGATAGCTGCCAGGATTCTTTCCAGAACACTTTTTCACTGTCTCCCATTTTCTCTTCTCCCTGCCCCTGATGGGGTCCAGGATATGCTACCCCAAAATGTGGCACCTTGGCATTTGAGAAAACAGCAGACGTAGGTCATAGAATCTAGAAAGAATTCCCCTCACCCTTGTTCCCCTACAATGGACCATAAAACCCAGCTGACCACCTCTGAAAATAGGTCGTAAGACCTCATTCTAGAGGGGTCTTTCCTATACCCAGAGGGAAAGCGTGTCCTTATGCCCGAATACAAAGAGATGCCAGGAAGAATCTGAACAAATGGGTCTTGCTTAGTACCCCACCACCGTATATTACCATTAGATCACACCCTTCTGGCCTGCAAGCACACTTCTGTATACTTGTCTATAAAAATACACAATTTCCTATTTCTTTGGGTTTTTATAAAGATTCCTGTGTCACACAAAACTTATATTACATAAATTTGTACGCTTTTCTCTCGTTAATCTGTCTTGTTATAGGAGTCTCAGACACGAACTCTGTGATGGGTGAGGAAAAGACATGACTTCCTGGCCAGGCATGGTGGCTCACACTCGTAATTCCAGCATTGTGGGAGACCATGGCACGAAGATCGCTTGAGGCAGGAGTTTGAGACCAGTCTGCACAATCTAGCAAGATCCTGTCTCTACACAAAATAATGTTTTTCATTTCCAGAAGTTCTATTTGGTTTTTCTTTAATACATCTGTCTCCTTAGTGAATTTTTAAAGCATTATAAAAGTGATGCATGTAACCAAAAACATTTATACCTCTGTAATATTTTGATACAATTTTTAAAATGTTACCTATTATTGGGATTGCCAATTTAACTTTTCCCTTGGTCATAATGGAAGAATACTAAAAACAATTAAATTAATTTTGATGACTCAACCATCTGGCAATTTTAATTTCCATTTTTTATAATCAAGGTGCTCATAAACCCTAGTTTCCCAGTTTACATCTGTTGTTCTGAGGTAATTATTAATAGTAACTCCTGTTACTCTCAAAAGTGTCCCAGTCCAGACAATCAAGTATGAAATCACCCTAATTAAAATATAGAGTACTCAGGGGTTCTCTTGTGCAGTTAGGAGAATGAATCTGAAATCATGTAAATCATAGGGGTGGTTTGTGAAAATGTGCAGGTTATCCATGGGCAGAAACATTTGGGAGTTTTCTACATAGCGTCTAAAGACCGATAAAGTGCTGTTAGCTTTGGTTAAGTTAATGCAATTTGATGGCTCTTATATTTTTTAAAATAAATAAAGCATGAACTTAAATAAAAATATAGGGCTGTGCCTGTGGCTCAAAGGAGTAGGGCGCTGGCCCCATATGCCAGAGGTGGTGGGTTCAAAACCCAGCCCTGGCCAAGAACTGCAAAATAAATAAATAAATAAATAAATACTAGCCATGTACAGTGGTACCCGCCTGTAGTCCCAGCTACCCAGGAGGCTGAAGAGGAAGGATCACTCGAGCCTATGAGTTTGTGGCTGCAGTGAGCTATGATTCTGCAACTGTACTCCAGCTTTGGTGACAGAGCAGGACCCTGTCTCAAAAAAAGAAAAAAAAAAAAGGCTCAGTGCTTGTGGCTCAATGGGCTAAGGATTCGAATCCAGCCTGGGCCCACCAAACAACAATGACAGCTGCAACCAAAAAATGGCCAGGCGTTGTGGCGGGTGCCTGTAGTCCCACCTACTTGGGAGGCAGAGGCAAGAGACTCGCTTGAGGCCAGGAATTGGAGGTTGCTGTGAGCTGTGATGCCACAGCACTCTATCCAGGGTGACAGCTTGAGGCTCTGTCTCAAAAAAAAAAAAGAAGATATCACTTTTCCTTTATACTTTTTTTGTGCTGTGTGCACACATACTTCTTTGCCTGGCTCGGTTTGCACTGTGGTTCTGGAATAGTTTAATCCTTCTTAAGAGTCACCTATGGCAAGTCCTTCCTGACTCCCTTAGGCTGGCTGAGAACCCAGCCTTTGCCTTGCTCTTATGGCAGAGTATTGCTAGTCCCTATTTGTTATTGCTGCTGTTTCCTTGTCGGTCGCACCAGCAGATGAGACGCTTGCAAATGGAGATTGTCTTTCATCTCTGTCCCCAGAGCTTGACAGAGTGCTGGGAATGTAGTGATCCCTAATAAGTATGTATGAATGTGGGAATAAATTAAAAAATGCACAATTTTCAGGTCTTTGTAGGAAAACACAATTTGATACAAAAGGAAAGAATTAGAAAGAGTTCTTAAACTCAGGGAATTTTGCTTTTCTCTAGTAGAGAGCCATTGGTTGTAACTCATAGCATCAGTGATTCCAATAGCGATCAGTGGTAGATAGCATTTTGTAGATAAAAATACTTATTTCTCTAACCTCATTTGTTCTTGAAAATGAACTGAGCTCTGAGGTACTGTGCTGTAGGAAAAACAGATGGATCGGGGAGTTGTGCAGTCTTAGGGTCAAACCTCAGCTCTGCCAAGTAGTAGCTGTGTGACTGTGAGCAAGTTGTTTTAATTTTTCTGAGTCTGTTTCCTCATTATGTGAGTCAGAAAAGACTTTCTGCCCATGCAATACAGAGGGTGCCAAAAAATGTATACAATTTTAAGAAGGGAAAAAGTGTATTAAATTTGTAATACTCAAGTCACTTTTGACTTTTGTAATTACGAGAGGTACTTAACATGATTTGTATTCATCTTTTATTATCAGTATATTTTAGGTATTACTATTTCAATATGTTTTTTTTCCTTTCTTAAAATGTGTATACACTTTTTTTGGCACCCTCTGTATGCACTCATAGCCAGGCACAGTAGCACACACCTGTAGTCCTAGCTACTTAGGCGTCTGAAGTGGGACGATCACTTGAGCCCAGGAGTTTGAGAACACTGTGCACTGTGCTTGCACCTGTGAATAGCAATTGCACTCTAGCCTGGGCAATAGAGTGAGACCTCATATTAATAAAAAAAATGCACTCATAGACGGAAAATGGTATGTCTTAAAGTAGATCATATAAGACTATAGCAGGTAATCAGGAAAATTCTTATTCTCTTTCCTTTATAGTAAGAATGGAACTTAGATTGTTCCTGAGTTTCTTTTGTATGTCAAGTATTTTATTGGATATCGGAAGTGTAAGAGGAATGCAAAAATACAGAGTGGCGCCTGTGGCTCAAAGGAGTAGAGTGCTGGCCCCATATACCAGAGGTGGTGGGTTCAAACCCCACCCTGGCCAAAAAATGCAAAAAAAAAAAAAAACCATATGTGTATATATATATATATATATATATATATATATATATATACACACACACACACACACACACACACACAGGGTATCAACAAAGTTCATGGGGCAATTTACTATATTCAACTATTTTAAATTGCACACAAACTTTATGAACACATCGGCTCGGCGCCTGTGGCTCAATGGGCTAAGGCGCCAGCTGCGTACACCTGAGCTCGTGGGTTCGAATCCAGCCCGGCCCACCAAACAACAATGGTGGCTGCAACCAAAAAATGGCCGGGCGTTGTGGCGGGCACCTGTAGTCCCAGCTACTTGGGAGGCAGAAGCAGGAGACTCACTTGAGCCCAGGAATTGGAGGTTACTGTGAGCTGTGATGCCACGGCACTCTACCCAGGGTGACAGCTTGAGGCTCTGTCTCAAAAAAAAAAAAAAAAACTTTATGAACACCTTGTAGTATAGAAAAAGAAAATAGTATTTTTTTTTTTGAGACAGAGTCTCACTCTGTCACACTGGGTAGAATGCATTGGGGTCATCAAAGCTCAAAGAAACTTCAAACTCCTGGGCTCAAGCGATCCTGCTGCTTCAGCCTCCCAAGTAGCTGGGCTAGATTTTCTATTTTTTGTAGAGATGGGGGTCTCATTCATGCTCAGGCTGGCCTTGAACCCTTGAGCTCAAGCGATCCTTCTGCCTCAGCCTGCCAGAGTATGTGCTGGGCTGGAGAATATACTAATTCAAAAGATAGTTTGTTGGAAGCTCTTCCAAGGTATTGATCACTATAATCGAACTAATAAACCCCTTTACCAACTTTTATAGAAAAAAGAACTCAACTACGAGGAGACTTCTAGTTGCCCTCCAAAATCATTTCTCTCCTTCTACAGAAGTGGAACCCCTAATTTTAAGCCAAGTACATGGCTACCTGGAGCAAAGATTCCATTTCCCAGCCTTCTTCATGGTCCATGCGACCATGTGTCTTAGTTCTAGCTAATGCAATATGAATATAATGTAAGAAAATTCCAGGAAGCATCCTTAAAGAGAAGATGCTCTTCTTCTTCAATTTTCTCCCATGTGCTATTAGACTGTGGATGTAATAATTGGAGTTAGAGAAGTTATCTGGGGTCACAATGCAGAAGCTGTGCACTGAGGATGGGGAAGCAGCAAAACTCAAGGAGCTGAGTCCCTGATGGCCCCTCAGTGTCATCATATCAGCCATAAAGTGCCTGTGTTTATCTGAGAGATGAATTTTAATACACTGCTGTTGGGGGTGAGGGGGGCTTGCTGTTCACAGTTGAAGATAAACCTGACTTATACAAACTCATACTAATTTACAAAACTTCAAGCTGTCTTTGGGTTTTTAATGGAGAAAAGCTTATGCCATAATGATAAGAGAAAACTTTGCAAATGCAAAAATACATAGCAGATATAGAGGAAGGAAATGTACCAAATATTAACTTGTTGGTTTAGGATGAGAGAATAATTGGTAGATTTTGGTCCAGTTTCATATATTGCTGTTTTTCCCAATGTTTTAAATTTTTTTTTCCAGTTTCTTCCCACTTTTTCAGTTTAAAAGATTGTATTTTCAATCATTTTAAGTGGATATGTGTTTCAGCTCACTTAGTAATAACAACCACTGTACACATCTAGTGTTTTTTAAATTGTCTCATTGTAAAAACCTCACATCATTTCCTGTATCTATAGCAGAAAATAGCAATGTGGTTAAGAGCATGACTCTTGACTCAGGCAGTCCTGGGTTCAGTATGGCTTTCTGGCTGTTTAAATTTAGGCAAATTACTCTAGGCCCCAGTTTCATCATCTGTAAATTGGGCGTGATAATTTTACCTATTTCATAGGATTATGGCCTGAATAAAAAAAGGTAATGGATGCAAAAAAGCACTTAGCATCATGTACTTAATAAGTAGTCAATAAATCCTGTGTATTGTTGTTATATTTATTTCTGTGTTGATAAGGTCTGCTTGCTGGTATTTTCACTACCCACAGAAAGTATTTTATAGCTTGCTTAGCTATGCCCTTACTACTAGAAATGGATGTTGTTTTCAATTTTTTATTAGTAGATGAGATAGTCTCTAATTAGCCAAGAGAATTGGCTATCTTAGGCTACAGGGACATGAATAAAAGCTAAGTGACAATATCCATGATCTGAGAAGAAAACGATGGCATTTAAAATCAGGACTGTTTGGGTAGCGCCTGTGGCTCAGTGAGTGGGGTGCTGGCCCCATATACCAAGGGTGGCAGGTTCAAACTCGACCCCAGCCAACTGCAACACAAAAAAAAAAAAAGAAAGAAAGAAAAGAAAAAAGAAATCAGGACTGTTTCAGAAAATAAGGAACTATTGCTAGCAATTTAGCAAGTGGTTAAAAAAATAGCATAGTGTTTTGATGAATATTTATTAGTTTGTTTTATTAAAAAATCAAGAATAATTTCAGTGGGAACAGAAAGCCCCTCTCTTTTCTATTTTCCGAGAAGAAAGGTAATAGGCTGAAGAAGTATGAGTGTAGCTTGGCACCCATAGCTCAGTGGGTAGGGTGCCAGTCACATACACCAAGACTAGTGGGTTTGAACCCGGCCCGGGCCAGCTAAACAACAATGACAATTGCAACCAAATAGCCAGGTGCTGTGGCAGGTGCCTGTAGTCCCAGCTGTTTGGGAGGCTGAGGCAAGAGAATCCCTTAAGCCCAAGAGTTTGAGGTGGTTGTGAGCTGTGACAGCACAGCACTCTACACAGAGCGACATACTGTTTCAAGAAGAAAAAAAAAAGAAGTGTGAGTGTGAGAGAGAGAGAGAGAGAGTGTGTGTGTGTGTGTGTGTCTGTGTTTGGAGAAGGGTGGGATGGTAACTGAGAGAGTCTGAAGAGTTGGGATTAGATATAAAAAATGTTCTGGAATAAATATGAATTCAATTAGTAAGTTTTTTAGTTTTTTCCTAATGTTCCCCTCAGGGTGGGCAAGAGTTTATTTTCATTGGAAATTATATGTGTGTGTATGTGTTTTTGTAGAGACAGAGTCTCACATTATCGCCCTTGGCAGAGTGCTGTGGCGTCACACAGCTCACAGCAACCTCCAACTCCTAGGCTTAGGTGATTCTCTTGCCTCAGCCTACTGAGTAGCTGGGACTACAGACGCCCACCACAATGCCCGGCTATTTTTTGTTGCAGTTCGGCCGGGGCTGGGTTCGAACCCGCTACCCTTGGTGTATGGGGCCAGCGCCCTACCCACTGAGCCACAGGTGCCGCCCTGGAAATTATGTTTTAACAGAAGTATAAAGTAATGATGAAAGTAAAACCGTGAAAGAAATCTCAAGTGGGCTAAAAGTAACACAAGGAAAGAAATCAGCATTTATTCTTGTAAACAATGGAAATAATTCCCATTTTATTTTAATTAAATACTAATAAAGTCCTGCTTCCCACAAAGGGATAAATAAGTCTGGTACTATTCCTATTATGAGACAATCTGGAGAACTACACTTACTTGTTTTAACCAGATCCTAAAATAAATTAGTAATGTTCACTCGCTCTTCCATTTCTTTCCCTACACTTTCTACCCTCTTTGCCAGGTGAGGGCTGTGTGACGAGTCCTCCCCAGGAGACCGTGAACAGAAGGGAGATACGTGCGCCCCGTCCTGTCTGAGACTGACTATGTATTGAGACAGTGGTGTGAACAAAAGAAGGTCATGAACAGTCTCTTCTGTGTGCTGGTTGTGTCACACAGATATTATTTTCTGTACGTGCAATGGTTTAGAAAAGATTAAAAAGAATTTTACTCACTACGAATACTTTTTATCATGTCAATATGTAGTATTACTTTATGAATTTCCCTCATTTATGGAATACAGAGAAAATTTATTGAGAACTTAATTCAATGCCAAGCACTGTTATTAATATACAGTAAATACATTGTTCTAATATAGTACATCAAACGCTAAAGGAGTTTTTGTGGGTTTCTTTGGAGACAGAGTCTCAGTTTATCACCCTGGGTAGAGGGCTGTGGCATCACAGCTCACAGAAACCTCAAATTCTTGGGATCAGGTGATCCTCTTGCCTTAGCCTCACAAGCAGCTGGGGCTACAGGTGCCCACCACGATGCCTGGCTATTTTTAGAGATGGGGGTCTCCCTCTTGCTCAGGCTGGCCTTGAGCTCCTGAGCTCAAGTGATCCACCCGCCTGGGCCTCCCAGAGTGGTAGGATTACAGGCACGAATCTCCATGGCTGGCCTAAATGACTTGTATGTATTAACTCATTGTGTCCCCAAATAACCCTACAAAATGTGTATTATTATTATCCATTTCACAGATGCGGACACTAAAGCACAGATGGAGTAAAGACATGGTCAAAATTACACAGATGCTAAAAGGTAAAGCCAGAATTTGAACCTGGGCAGCCTAACTTTAGTTCTTCTGGGGCAGCACTTAAAGCCTTTACTAATTTCTTTTTTTTTTTTTTTTTTTGAGACAGAGCCTCAAGCTGTCACCCTGGGTAGAGTGCCATGGCATCACAGCTCACAGCAACCTCCAACTCCTGGGCTCAAGCGAATCTCCTGCCTCTGACCCCCAAGTAGCGGGGACTACAGGCACCCACCACAACGCCCGGCTATTTTTTGGTTGCAGCCGTCATTGTTGTTTGGCAGGCCCAGGCTGGATTCGAACCCTCCAGCTCAGGTGTACGTGGCTGGTGCCTTAGCCGCTTGAGCCACAGGTGCTGGACCGAGCCTTTACTAATTTCAAGCAAAAATGTTTCTGATCTATAAACTGCATGATGGGATTTTGTGATTTGCTTTTTTCTCCTTATGTCTAATATACAGTAGTTGAGTCAAGTTTTCTTTGATGCCTTTGAAAGTGACTGTTTTTGTATGGAAAGCAGGTAAAATCCTTGCCTTGAAAAGTGGTGTATTCCAAAAGATGAGTAAACACAGTATGAGCTGAGGATCAGTGCTTTAATTCCAACCAGTTTAATTCAGCAAAGTATTGGCTGAGTAGCTACTATATGCCAGGCTCTATGCTGCATGCTGGGGATATAATAGAGGTGCTATTCCTTCTCTCATGGGACAAAGCCACCAGTACTGAGAGGGTTATGGTATTTTCTTCAGGTGTAGTAGTGAAGAAAAAGAGATGAGTACAAAGGTGGTTTTTAGAGACAAAGTCTTGCTCTATTCCCGAGGCTGGAGTATAATGGTGTGATCAAAGCTCACTGCAGCTTTGAACTCCTGGGCTAAGGTGATCCTCCCACCTCCTGACCACAGGTGTGTGCCCACCAAACTTAGCTAACTTTTTGTATTTTTTTTTTTAGAGATGAGGTCTTACTTATTGCCTCGGCTGGTCTTGAGAGATCCTCTTCCCTTTGCCTCCCAAAGTGTTAGGATTACAGGCATGAGCCTCTGCACCAGGCTTTTAAATTTTTTGTAGCGGTGGGGGTCACTCTATGTCGCCCAGGCTGATCTTGAACTCCTGGCCTCAAGGCAACTCTCCTGCCTCAGCCTCCCAAGTAGCCAGGATAACATTCATGAGCCACTGGCTCAGCCCATGGTGATTTTGATCTATACTAAGCTACTAAGGAGGAACTTAGAAATTAAAATTGACAGTTTATAATATTCATTCATTTAAAGTATTAATAAACCCATCACATTATATGGTAACAGTAACATGTTTTATGAAAAATAATTATTTCCCAAACAAAAAAACCCTTTTTTTCCCTTTGTTTTAGCTAATCTTCATAGTGTTATAGGTCCCAGATCTGCTTCTGTATTCAATATGTTGTGATATATTTAGTTGAAATGTATGATGAAAATCTGGTCTCATGCAAGTAGCTGGAAAAGGAGAAGGATTTTAATAGTCATTTCAGATAATTGTGGATATTCTTCCAAGTTATAATTTCCTAAAAGTTAGTTGCAATCTGAGATCTGACCTTTATACTTTGTTATATTAAAATCAATTTATCTGTCTTATACTTTTATGAATATTTTATCCATGCATGATTTTATAGTATCATTCATTGTTCATTCTGGAAATATTGGTTTATTGAGTTATGCAGGTCTTCTCAATGTTGACACACTTCGTTACATAATACAACCCCCCTCCAATCATATTCATTAATATCTCTACTGATTTCATTGGAAAGGTCTTTAAATACTGGGAAGATGTCAAGTTCACAATGGCCAGACATAAAATCTAAATTTTCGGCTGGGCATAGTGGCTCACACCTATGATCCTAGCACTCTGGGAGGTTGAGGTGGGTGGATTGCTTGAGCAGTTCAAGACCAGCCTGAGCAAAAGTGAAACCCCATCCCTACCCAAAATAGAAAAACTAGCCAGGCGTTGTGGCAGCCTCCTTTACTTCCATTTACTGAGGAGGCTGAGGCAGGAGAATCTCTTGAGTATTAAGAGATTGAGGTTGTTGTGAGCTATGACATCACAGCATTCTACCCAAGGTGACTGAGCAAGACTCTGTCTCTAAAAAATAAAAATAAATAAAAAATAAAATCCTAATTTTCATTTAGTTCAGATTTTATCACTGGCAACAAATGCTGTCAACTGTTTTCCTTAAAATGACAGGCCTACTTTTCTCATTTTTGAGAAACTATTTGCCAAATGCCCAACTATAAATAATGGTAATTTGTATCTATCGGCCATTGTTTTAAGTTAAAATGTTGTATTCCAGGCCAGATATGGTGCCTAGTACCTATAATCCTAGCACTTTGGGAGGCCAAGGCTGGAGAATCTCTTGAAATCAGAAGTTCAAAACTAGTCTAGGTAATATGGCAAGATCTTGTCTCTATAAAAAACCAAAAATTTAATTTTTTAAAAAATGGCGTTCCATGAATAAAACACTTGACTCACTTCGCAACCAAACAATAGGCGCTTCTCCTCAAGATAACCTATTTTATAAGAGCTTGATGTGTACTTCCCATTTTGTCACACAGACTATTAAAAGGACATGTACTCAAGGATTAAGATTTAATAAAATTGGCTGGGTGCCTGTAACTCAGCAGCTAAGGTGCCAGCCACATATACCTGAGCTGGCGGGTCTGAACCCAGCCCGGGCCTGCCAAACAACAATGACAACTACAACTAAAAAATAGTCGGGTATTTGGCAGGCTCTTGTAGGGAGGCTGAGATAAGAGAATTGCTTAAGCCCAAGAATTGAGGGTTGCTGTGAGCTGTGATGCCATGGCACTCTACCAAGCAATATAGTGAAACTCTGTCTCAATAAAAAAAAAAAAAGATTTAATAAAATTAAGAATTTTTACTGTTTCCTTAAGGACATTTTGAAGTGAAACTATTAATTAGTTAATTTTATCACTTACTACTAGTGGTTGGCAGTGAATGATGTAATGACTATTATTACAGTTTGGTACAACTGCCTTTGTTGGAGTGAAGGTACTAGCAGTTTTTTTTTTTTTTTTTTTTTGAGACAGAGCCTCAAGCTGTCACCCTGGATAGAGTGCCATAGCATCACAGCTCACAGCAACCTCCAATTCTTGGGCTCAAGCGAGTCTCCTGCCTCCGCCTCCCAAGTAGCTGGGACTACAGGCGC
>CAUYRH010148713.1:0-20860 GCA_963574655.1 Perodicticus potto | reverse complement strand
GAGACACCACCGCCACCTCGGGAGATTCAGGGCCGCGCTTGCCTCTCGCAGCCTCGGGCACCCGCTCAGCTCCCTGTCCAAGGCGAGGAGGCCAGCTTTCGGGGTTGGTAGCCCGAGCTAAGGGCGCGGAGAGCTCGGGGCGGCGTTGATATCGGCGGTAACGACGGCCTCAGTAGGCGGGGAAAATGAAAGGGTGAGGAAGGGCACCGAACCGGGCCCATTTAGAGGGAGAGGGCGATGAGCCCGGGCGAAGGGAGATTGTAGGCTTCTCAGGGACTGAGGCGAGGCTGGGGCTGTTGGCGGGCTGAGGGGCCGACGGAGGCGAGACCCGAGGAACCCAGGATTTCGGCTTGGAGGACGAGGGCGGGTTGATTGGAGACTAGTAGGTAAATGGGCAACCGGGAAAAGCTGTCGTGAGGCGCCCGGGGCCTCTTCCCTTGGAGCGGACGACTTGCGCCACCGCGGCCCGCCACTCTAGGTGGAGTAGTGTGGTTGTCCTCTTCTCCACATCCACACTCCACGGTGGAACTGCGGTCTTCGGCACTTTTTACTTTTATTCACGCTTGGGAGCCGTGCAGGACCTTCTGGGGGGGAAGAAATTAGAATAAAGAGCACGGGAATGAGTATTAAGAGCTAGTGACTCAACTAGATTTGGGTTGGGTCAGAGCGAGTGGAGGAGGGGGAGAGAGCGCGATCACTGTAGACATGGGGTGCCAAATGTTCTAGGAAGTATTGAGGATCAGTAGGTGGAGCTATTGCTTAAGTAGTTCGCTGTTGCCCCCGACCGCTGTGCGAGGTCTTGGGTAATTTGGCTGTTTTCTTAAGGTGATAGTCAAAGTTAACGTCCGCTCTTTCAGTTTTTCTCTTTCATAAAATTAGGGACCACTTTGATTCGCCTGTTTCCATTTGGAAATGGAAATGCTTTCTTACCATTAGGTTGTATACTGTTGAAGTATCGATTTCATAACATTATCTTAAAGCATTGGCTAAATAAGCTGCGTTTTTGGAAGCTTCTTTTTACCTTCCTTAGACAAGGAAATGAAACTTAATGATAAGAGCTTTCTGAGATGCCTTATATTTTTTTCTGTTATCGTTAAGTCAGTTAAAGAATTGTAACAATGTTTCAACTTAGTGAAATCTTTCAAACTAGTTCAGCGCCCTTATCAGATGAAATAAGAGTTACTTTTTAGAATACTCTCATTCTACCTAGAACAAAGATCCAAATATTATTGGTGTTTATCTGTTTCAGATCGCTGAAGAGAAAAGTTTGAAAAAGTTTAATTTGGTCTTTAACAAGTAAGGCCTGTAATATATCCTTACCCTAATTTTGCTTTAAAAACTCGACAGTTAGTCTAATGTTGACTTACTTGTATGTCTTATAATAAGAATCTTTAAAGTTTAGAAAACATTCTCACATATTTCCCAAGTTCTAAAGCGTTTCAATTAGGATACGCTTTAGAGGGATAGACAGAATTTTCTCCACTTGATTCGTGATCAAGGAATTTTGGCTATTTTGTATATGGTCCAGCATAATTGGAGAGTTTGTTTTTTGTATCAGTGGACTATGCTCCTTATATGTGGTTGCTGTTACTGGGTTTTTGTATTCTTACTGCTAGGCACTCAATACATTTATTAGGTTCCCTTAAGTAAGAAATATGAGGCCAAAGTGTTCCTAGTGTTGAAACTGCCATGGATTTATAAGGGACTCTTAAGAAATTGTTCTGCATGTTTACATCCAGATCTTTGATCTAGCTCAGTCTCCATAGGGTGTAATGTTCTTTCTGATACCTAACTTGGCAATAGAAATCCGGCCAAACAGTGATTTTCACAATCAGTCTTTAGTTAATATATTTATGAAGCAATTGCTTTTTTGTTTAGAGTGGATATTTATGTGTAACATGATGAAAGGTGATCCCTGGAAATGAATAACTGGCCAGTTTTAGAGGAAACCATTCTTGAATTTGTACCTTATGCTAACAACTGTACCTGTGTAATTCCTATTCTCAGGATTGGGAGCTTAGCATTGTGTTCTTTACTTTGAAACAATGATTTCACAGGAATAGTCCCTTTTATTATACTTCCAGGATAAGCTTCTAGTAAGATGGGATTTAAAAAATTTTTTTGCTTCTAAGTCTGTGTTTAAAGCACTAAAAGCATGAGGACAGTATAAGTTTAAAAGTTGCTAAAGACCTTGAGTTTCAAAACTTGTATCACAGAACACAGTACTGCTGCTTTGATAGTCCTGACTCTTGATTTTTAAATGGCCTGTGGAAATGAAAAAGTGGTTCACTGTGATTTTTGTATGAGATTTTATTTGCTAAGTGTTTTATTATATATTGAGCTACCTGAACAGTTAATTGAATAGAAGTATCTAAAATTGGAAACTGGCTCGGCGCCTGTAGCTCAAGCAACTAAGGTGCCAGCCACATACACCAGAGCTGGTGGGTTCGAATCCAGCCCAGACCTGCCAAACAGCAATGGCAACTACAACCAAAAAAATAACTGGGCATTGTGGTGCCTGTAGTCCCAGCTACGTGGGAGGCTGATGCAAGAGAATCGCAGAAGCCCAGGAGTTGGAGGTTGCTGTGAGATGTGATGCCGTGGCTCTCTACCCAGGGCGACAGCTTGAGGCTCTGTCTCAAAAAAATGAAATAGACTTGGTGCCTGTGGCTCAAGTGGGTAAGGCGCCAGCCACATACACCTGAGCTGGCGGGTTCGAATCCAGCCCGGGCCTGCCAAACAACAATGACAGCTGCAAACAAAAAAAAAGTCAGGCCTTGTGGCGGGCACCTGTAGTCCCAGCTACTTGGGAGGCAGAGGCAGGAGAATCGCTTGAGCCCAGGAGTTGGAGGTTGCTGTGAGCTGTGATGCCAGAGCACTCTACCCAGGGCGACAGCTCGAGGCTCTGTCTCAAAATAAAATAAAAATAAAATTGGAAACTTAAGAAGACCCAACTCCAGATCCATCTACCATTTAAATAACTTTACATTGTTGCTTGTATTTCTTATCATTTTGAAACTTTTAAAACTTATTTTATCTGATTTTCCTCATATTTTTGCTATGAGTATTTTTATTAGCACTAGGCCATTCTATTCTATTGGCACGTAGCTTTTGTCTTTCTTCCACAGTAGATACGTTTCCGGTTATTGACTATTTCATTTGTTTATATGAATATCTAGAAGGTCGAGATCTAGGAAATGTTCCTTCCTTTTTACTGAGGTTGATTGTTTTTATGAACCAGAGACATTGTAGTTTGAATATGCAGGTGAATTTTTATCTGGTGTTCCTTTCAGGGTAAGGAGATTTCAAGCAAAAAGGTATACACAACCAATACAGAGGTGGCAATGTCATTAGTGTAATAGAAAGTAAAACTAAATCCATTTACTCTTCAATTGTAGTAAAGCAGTGCAAATTCTAGTAATGATAGATATCTTTAACAAGAGATGAGAAAATCAGCGTAAACATAGAACAGTGTACTTTATTAATTGGAATATATAAAGAAGCCATTTTGACTAAGATTCTGCAGTTAAACAAAACTATGTGAAGAACTCAGAATAATGGTGACCTCAGTCACTGTATGGGCTGGCAAAGGGCACAAGGAAGTTTTCTGAGATGCTGGAAACATTTTGTGTCTTTATCTGGTGTTGATTACATGTGTATGTAAGAAAAAAATGATTGAGTGTATACAGGATTTTGTGATTTTTTTTTAATACTTTAATAATTAAACTTTTTAAAGGTTGTATTGCTGCTTTTGTCAGCAAAACCAAAGCCAGTCAGGCTTAAGCAGCATTTGACAACTTTTATAAAAGTTGTGTACAGCAGTCAGGCGAGGTGGCTCATACCTATAATTCCAGCACTCTGGAGGCCAAGGCAGGCAGATCACCTGAGCTCAAGAGTTCTAGACCAGTCTAAGCTAAAGTGAGACCCCCGTCTCTAAAAATAGCCTGGCATTGTTGTGGTGCCTGTAGTCCCAACTATTCGGGAGACTGAGGCAAGAGAATTGCTTGAGCCCCAGAGTTTGAGGTTATTGTGAGGTGTGTGTGATGCCAAGCACTCTATAGGGGATGACAAAGTGAGACTCTGTCTCTAAATAAATAAATTAAAGTGTGGGCAATTCTTACTCCTTGCTTCTTTGAAACCAATAATTTATGTTTTGTTGATTGAGATGATGAATTTTAACTAATGCTTTTTTTAATTTTTATTTTATTTTATTTTATTTTTTGAGACAGAGCCTCAAGCTGTCACCCTGGATAGAGTGCTATGGCATCACAGCTCACAGCAACCTTCAATTCCTGGGCTCAAGTGAGTCTCCTGCCTCTGCCTCCCAAGTAGCTGGGACTACAGGCACCCGCCACAATGCCCGGCCATTTTTTGGTTGCAGCCGTCATTGTTGTTTGGCCGGCCGGGCTGGATTCAAACCCACCAGCTCAGATGTACATGGCTGGCGCCTTAGCCCGTTGAGCCACAGGCGCCAAGCCTAATACTTTTTTTTTTTTTAAATGCATACATTCATCCCAATAACAAATACTGTGTTATGGTATAGATGAAGTGTTATCTACTATCCGTATAGGTGTGTGCAGTGCTGACTCATGCTGTGTTGCCATCTGGTGTGATTTCTTCCGAAATTACAGACAGCTCTTGGAGAAGCTCTTAATGACGAATAGTCAAGAATTTCTGGGTTGGAAAAGATTTTTTAAATTTATCTGATAGGCCAAGCACTCAGCTATTATGTCAAAATATATTCCCTGTTTACCATAATTTCAAACATCCATTAGATTCTCTGAAGGAGCATGCAACCTGGATCCCTCACATGTGCAGTTTAAGCTAGGGTTTGATCTTCTATGAAAATCTAATGCTGCTGCTGTTGTGAAAGGGGATGGAGCTCAGGCAGTGATTCAAGCAATGGGGAGTGGCTGTAAATATAGATGAAGCTTTTCTTACTGGCCAACAGCACACCTCCTGCTGTGAGACCCGGTTCCTAACAGAGTGAGGTTGGAGACTGCAGAGGGAAAGCATTATCTTTCAAACACAGTGGTTTTGCCAGACCAAACTAATGTTTATATTAAATTTCATTTGCTAAATCCTTTGTTTTGGTCTATGGAAATCTTTTGACTCATAATTTTCTCTTCAGTTGTTAGCTTTGGCTTTCACCTTTGTGACATCTGAAAAGACAAATACTTTCTCAATTATCCAAATGTCCTTTTTAAACAGTCTATAGTAACCAGTAGAATACCGGTAGTAGTCAATAGAGACATCTTTTCCATCATGAAGATAATAATTGTGTGGATTACAGTTCATTAGCTACAAAATTATGTAATAGTGTTATCACCCAGTCCTGCTTTATCTTTCCTTTTCTATCACCTATTTAAGTTTAGTGCCTAACTTACTCCCCAAATGTTAGTCTTGTCTCATACATTATAACTAGCTACAGTTGTCTGTTGAACAATTGAAACGTGCCTTGTGTGACTGGGGAACTGAATTTTAGATTTTAATTTAAAAATTAATTTAATTAATATTTTGAAAAAGTACTGAAAGTCAGTTTCAGTATATTTGAAACAACCTGGAAATCTACTTTAAGTCTTGTTAAGTGTGAGCCAGGTATTGTGTCTAACGCCTATAATCTAGCACTCTGGGAAGCTGAGGCAGGTGGATTGCTTGAACTCAGGAGTTGGAGACCAGCCTGGGCAAGAGCAAGATCCTGTCTACTAAGACTACCGCTGTGGTGGGTGCCTGTTTTCCCAGCTACTGGAAAGGCTGAGACTTGAGCGGATCAGCTTGGGCCCAAGAGTTTGAGGTCGCTGTGAGCTTATGATGCCAGGGTGACAGAATGAGAACTCTGTCTCAAAAAAAAAAGTTACAGAGTATAAATACAGATCACATATATCCAAGGTAAATTAACATCTGAATTAAAGTGTGCTGTAAAAGTAATAAATTGGATTTTAAAGATTTGGAATGAAAACAAAAATTTTAAGTTAAAACATTCCTTAATAAGTTTTACTTTGCATGTTGAAATGATTTCTCCTTTTTTTGTCTTATAAATGTAGATGCTAAAAAAATTAAGTTTTATGTGATTCAGATTATATTGCTAGTAGTTCTGTGTTAAACCTATTTAAAAAACTCACCCCAAGTTGTGTAAAATATTATTTTTTGTTATTGAAATCTTTTTCTTAGATGGTAGATACTTCTACATGTTTCAGCTTGTGGGCCAACACATAGTTTGTGGCTGTTTATACCTCTGTGGTGAAGGATTCTGAGGTTTTTGATTAAAATGTTGTAATCCAGTAATCTGTCTACTAAGTAGGTAACCTCAAATTCCAGGGCTCAAACTGATCCTCTTGCCCCAGCCTCTTGAGTAGCTGGGACTGCAGGTGCCCACCACAACACCCGGCTGGCTTTTCTATTTTTAGTAGAGAAGGGGTTTCACTTTTGCTCAGGCTGGTTTCCAACTCCTGAGCTCAAGCAATCCATCTGCCTCAGCCTCCCAAAGTGCTGGGATTATAGCTGTGAGCCACCATGCCTGGCTGTTAAGTGATAACTTTGTTTTGTGGGTCTAAGGCGGTGTTTTTCAATCTTTTTTATCTCAGAGCACACTAAAACTTATAGTTAAACTTCTATGGCACACTTAAATTATGTTGATAAAAAAAAAAGTTTAAAAATAAAATAATACCCTTACTGTGCTTTGAACTTCTTCTTTTGAAAATAATTTAATTAATGTTCTTTTAAAAATTATGAGACACACGTAAGATCCTCCCACAGCACACCAGTTGAAAATCACTGGTCTAGAGTCTTTTCATCTCAGTCCCCTATAGAGCCATTGTGAGTGCTTGCTTGTAAAACTGCTCAACATGCATACTTAATGATTTCTTTTAGATAACCTCCTAGGAATGAATTTTTTGGATCAAAAAATAATGTCGGCTCAGTGCCCGTAGCTCAGTGAGAAGGGCGCCAGCAACATACACGGAGGCTGGCAGGTTCAAGCCCAGCCCAGGCCTGTTAAAACAATGACAACTACAACAAAAAAATAGCTGGGCGTTGGGGTGAGGGCCTGTAGTCCCAGCTACTTGGGAGTCTGAGGCAAGAGAATCACTTAAGCCCAAGAGTTTGAGGTTGCTGTGAGCTGTGATGCCATAGCACTCTACATAGGGCAACAAAGTGAGACTCTGTCTTAAAAAAATGTCTTTTATTTATTTATCTTGTTTTGGAGACAGAGTCTTATTTTGTTGCCCTCAGTAGGGTGCTCTGCTTGGGCTTAAGCGATTCTCTTGTGTCAGCCTCTCAAGTAGCTGGTACTGCAGGTGCCTGCCACAATGCCCAGGGATTTTTTTGAGACAGGGTCTCGCTCTTGCTCAGGCTGGTCTCCAACCTGTGCACCCAGGCAATCCTCTCTTCTTGGCCTCCCCAGTCCTGGGATTACAAGGCGTGAGCCTTTGTGCCTGGCTCAATAATGTCATATTTAAACCTCTGATATTTGCTGCCAGTTGACCTTCAAAAAGATAGTAGCATTTTATTCTGTAAGCTCTCTTCAAGAGCTGATTGGAAAGGGAAGGAGCACTTGCAAAAACCTTAAGAAAATAGAGAAAGGCTTTGTGGCTGCTGTTTCAGCATTGGGTACATGGGTCACTCACTATAAGAGTTTTGAAACAAACTGTTAACTGTCTGTTATTGCACTTCTAAGAAACACAGTCAACATTGTCCTTTCTGATTCACCCATGCACATTGTACCTTGCTTGGCTTATGGGTGTTGCTAGAAGGCTTCATTTGTTTGGTTGGTTCTTTTTTTCGAAAGAGTCATTTTGTTGTCCACCGTAGAGTGGCAGGGTCCTTGGTAGAGTGCTTTGGCATCATAGCTCACAACAATCTCAAACTCTTAGACTCAAAAGATCCTTGCACCTCACCCTTCTGAGTAGCTGGGACTACAGGCACCTGCTACAATGTCAGGCTATTTTTTTTTTTGAAGACAAGGTTTCACTCTTACTCTGGCTGGTCTCAAACACCTGAGCTCAAGCAATCTGAGGGGCCTCCCATAGTTCTAGAATTACAGGTGTGAGCCACTGCGCCTGGCCCAGGGATGGCTTCTCCATCTGCATGGATTTGGCGTTTCTTGATATTTGAATATCTCAGAACTTTCGTAATGGTTCCTTTACAAGGTGGTTTTGGATAAATATTAATTAACATATAACCCTAACTCTAATTTTACTTTGCTGAAAGGGTGTTGTCCCCCTCTTTTTTTAAAACCACTTTTACCAGTCATGTGTATATTTTTGTGACTTGCAAAGATATAGTTTATATATCTTTGTTGTATAACGTGCTGTATAATTTACAAACAAGTGACAGAGGTTTTGTAGGATACTGTTTGCCTTAGTGTCAAACTACAAAACAAAGATTATGTTATATAGGAAGTAGGGTTGAGGCTGAACAAGATGGCTCACATCTATACCCTAACACTCTAGTAGACTCGGGTGGGAGGATTGCTTGAGATCAAGATTTCAAGCCCAGCCTAAGAAAGTAAGACCCTGGGCATTGTGGTGGGTGCCTGTAGTCTTAGCTACTCGGTAGGATAAGGCAGGAGGATCACTTGAGCCCAGGAGTTGGAGGTTGCTGTAAGCTAGGCTCATGCCATAGCACTCTGATTAACATAGCAAGACCCTGTCTCAAAAAAGAAAAGCAAACAAGAAAATGTGTTGAGACATTCAGATTAGTGAATATTGTCAAAGTGTTGCCTGTTTAGGGCCCACATCATTTTGAAGAGAATTTTTTGCAGGTAGAACTTACCAGGTTAAGCAAGAAAAATATTTTGTTCTTAGGAGCATTTTAAACTTTTCTTTCACAGAAAAGGTATATTTGCATTTCCCTTTTCTAATCTATATCATTTTTTATTTATCTTAAAGGAAATTTATTACAATGCACAAAGCTTTGAATTAAATGTGACCAGACTTTAGTTCTGTGTGACACAGAACTAAATGCCAACTAGAGGTAGGGTCACTCACTGTTGGGCTTTTTATGCGTTATTTAGCATCAGTAACCAACCAAATGATTGCTGAAATTTTTATAGCTCTCCTACTTATAGTCATACAATTTGGAGAGTTGATCCTCCCTGCTACTGTTGTTTTGATTGTTGCTAAATCTCTAAAGCAGTGACTATCAACCAGGGCAAACCTCTGTCCTCGTGTCCCTCCACCCCTTCCTGATTATTGGTAATGTCAGGAGACACTTTGAGTTGTCATAACAGAGCGAAGAGCATTCTGACACCTAGTAAGGAGAGGCTAAAGATGGTGTCAGACATCCTACAATGCATAGGAAAGCCCTCCACTATGAAGATGTATCCAACCCAAATTGAGATTGAGAAATGCTGCTGTAAAATCTAGATGAGGGTGGTGCCTGTCACTCGGTGAGTAGGGTGCCTGCCCCATGTACTGAGGGTGGCAGGTTCAAACTCAGCCCCAGTCAAACTGAAACAACAACAATGAAAAGGTAAAAATAATAATAAAATCTAGATGAAATGGGAGTTTTGTGGGATATTAATGACTTTTAGAGATTCTTGGATCTGCTGAAAGTTGAGTAATTTATTGAATTTTTGAAGTCGTGTCCCTAAGCCTTATGGTTTAGAAGGGGTAAGGTATAAAAAGAAATGCTTGTAGTAGTACAGAGATATGCATCTTAGAAGGGCAGAAAAGGGCCAGGTGTGGTGGCTTATGACTGTAATCCTTGCAGTTATAGGAGACAGAGGCAGACTTAGCCTATAATCCTAGCTCATCTTGAATTATAGTGGAAGTTCATAGGTATAGGCCTGATTCTGGCTTTATTGATAGCTGTATAATTATAGTTATATTTGTTTCTGGGCTTCAGTTTCATTATCTTTTTTTTTTTTTGTAGAGACAGAGTCTAACTTTACTGCCCTCGGTAGAGTGCCATGGCATCACACAGCTCACAGCAACCTCCAACTCCTGGGCTTAGGCAATTCTCTTGCCTCAGCCTCCTGAGTAGCTGGGACTACAGGCACCTGCCACCATGCCCAGCTATTTTTTTGTTGCAGTTCGGCCGGGGCTGGGTTTGAAATCGCCACCCTTGGTATATGGGGCTGGCGCCTTACTGACTGAGCCACAGGCACCGCCCCCAGTTTCATTATCTTAAAGTGGAGGAAACTAGACCTAGTCAAAATCAAACATTATACAACAAATGACCAAGCAGTGTAAAATTTTGAGCCACCTTGTACTTCATCCCTTTTGAAAATGTACAGTTAGGCTGTAAGCTTTTTCTATACTTCATTTCCATTTTTTGCTGAATAACTTTAGGTCACACTGAGGGCCGGATAGCATGCGCCTGTAGTACTGCTAACTCCAGAGGCTAGCCTGGACAATATAGCAAGACACCCCCACCCCCCTTTTTTTAAAGTCACACTTTGGACAGAGAAGGGCCAACTTTTGTGAACTCATGTCCCCATCTTGTGGCCTTTCAGAATATTGCTACTAAATTTGCTTTTACAATTAGGGGCATAAGTGCCACAGTGCTTTCTTTTTCTTTCTTTTTTTTTTTTTAAGAGATGAAGTCTTGCTGTCATCCAGGCTGAAGTGCAGTGGCACAATCATAACTCACTGTAACCTTGAACTCCTGGGCTCAAAAATGATCCTCCCACCTTGGCCTCCAAAAGTGCTGGGATTACAAATATGAGCCACAATGCTCAGGTTTTGCGCTTATTGTATGATGCTACTATGCTAAAATTTAGCATGCAGTATCTTGTTTCATCCCACTGCTTGTTTTGCAAGCCAAGGGTAAAGTTTTCCTACCACCATATTCTAAGCCTAAAGATTACATATACGAAATTTGACTGAAATGGACTAATCTTGTGTTGGTACAAACTAATAGCTAATGGACTATATAAAGAGGTGGGCTAGTAGCTTTATTTTTCCCATCTGTACTGGAATGGAAGGTTCTTTATCATCCAGCTTTCATTCTTTTTCTCTTCTATAATTCAGAGACTTGGTACACCTGGAGATTGAGAAGTTGGAATTTGTTAAAGGCTTAATTTAAAGGTCTTGGCTCCTTTACTTCTTTCCAATAGTAATGAATAATGAGACATGAGTTTTAGTGTCAAAAATAACATGCCTGCAAAGTACTAAAGGTTGTGCCTATGTAATGAGTAATTTTTAACTTTGTAATGGAAATTTCAAACACATGAAACTAAACAGTACAATGAACCCCGTCATCCAATTCTAAAAGTAGGAAGGATCAGTCCCCCTTTTCCTTTTTCGCTGGAGCTTTGCTTTGCTTTCTTTCTTTCTTTCTTTTTTTTTTTTTTTTTTTTTTTTAGACAGAGACTCAAGCTGTTGCCCTGGGTAGAGTGCCGTGGCATCACAGCTCACGTTGAGCAACTACCAACTCCTGGGCTCAAGCGATTCTCCTGCCTCTTCCTCCCAAGTAACTCGGACTACAGGTGCCTGCCACAACACCCGGCTGTTTTTTGGTTGCAGCCCTCATTGTTTGGTGGGCCTGTGCTGGATTCGAACCTGCCAGCTCAGGTGTATATGGCTGGTGCCTTAGCCACTTGAGCCGAGCCAGCTGGAGCTTTTCTAAGGAAATCTTAGGCATGGTACCTTACTCTACCTATAAATATTTTTATATTTAACATAGACTTTTTTTTTTTGAGACAGAGCCTCAAGCTGTCACCCTGGATAGAGTGCTGTGGCATCACAGCTCACAGCAACCTCCTATTCCTGGGCTCATGCGAGTCTCTTGCCTCTGCCTCCCAAGTAGCTGGGACTACAGGCGCCCTCCACAACGCCCGCCCATTTTTTTTTTTTTTTGGTTGCAGCCACCATTGTTGTTTGGCGGGCCCGGGCTGGATTCGAACCCACCCACTCAGGTGTACGTGGCTGGCACCTTAGCCCGTTGAGCCACAGGCGCCAAGCCCTTAATATAGGCTTTTTATTATTATTATTATTATTTTCTTAATATAGACTTTTAAAAACATTATTACAGTACTTAATATGATCTGATACTCATAGTTTTTTCCCTTTGTCTCATAAATGTCTTTTTTTAAAGATAGATTTGTTCCCATAGACTCCCAAAAGCCCACAGTTTGCAATTGGCTGACAAAGAAGTTGTATCCAGAATACATAAGGAATGCTCAGAACTTGTAATAAGACAATCCAATTAGAAGGTAGGAATTCTTATGGATTAAATTAGTGTAAGGATTCTAGGGTTTTTTTCCCCAGGCTTAGACCATATGTGAAATACCTAAATAGATGTTTTATCAAAGAAAGTATACATCTGGCTAACAGCCAGAGAGAAAGGTGCTTAGCATCATTAGTCATTAGAGAAATGAATGTCCAATGAGATATTACATCACACCACTAAAATGGCTGTTAACAGAAAGGCAGTGAGAAATGCTGGCAAGGGTTGGACACAGTAGCTCAACGTTTATAATCCTAGCACTCTCGGAAGCCAAGATGGGAGAATCCTTGAGCTCAGGAGTTTGAGACCAGCCTGAGCAAATCAAGACCCTGTCTCAACTAAAAATAGAAAAATTAACTGGATATGGTGGCACTTGCCTATAGTCCCAGGAAGCCAAGGCAGGAGGATCACTTGAGCCTAGGAGTTTGAGATTGCTGTGAGCTAGGCTGATGCCATGGCACTATGGCCCAGGTGAAAGAGCAAGACTTTGTCTCCAAAAAAAAAAAAAAAAAATGTTGGCAAGAATACATAGAAACTGGAATCCTAAACATTAGTGATAGGAATGTAAATGGGGGCTGCCACTTTGGAAAGCAGTTCAACAACATAGTTTTCTATTACTGCTGTTAACAATTATTACACAGGGCAGCACCTGTGGCTCATTAAGTAGGGCGCCAGCTCCATATACCGAAGGTGGTGGGTTCAAACCTGCCCTCGGCTGAACTGCAAAACAAAAAAATAGCCAGACGTTGTGGTGGGTGCCTGTCGTCCTAGCTGCTCAGGAGGCTGAGGCAAGAGAATTGCCTAAGCCCAGGAGTTGGAGGTTGCTGTGAGCTGTGTGATGCCACAGCACACTATCAGGGGTGATAAAGTGAGACTCTGTCTCTACAAAAAAAAAAAATAAATTAAAAAAAAAAACAATTATTACACCATGTATGACTTAACACAGATTTACCCTAACAGTTCTTCATAGCTCTGAAATGGATTTCGCTGGGCTAAAATGAAGGTGTTGGCAGCTATGGTGATTTAAATAGTGCCCCTCAAAAATTAATGTCTACTCAGAACCTCAGCATGTGACCTTATTTAGAAATATGGTCTTTGCAGATGTAATTAAGATAAAGTCATACTGGATTTGAGTGAGTCCTAAATCCAGTGATTGGTGTCCTTTTAAGAAGAGGTGAGAGACGCAGCAGAGATTAGAGTTCGGCTGCCCCAAGTCAAGAAATGGCTGGGGCCACCAGAAGCTGGCAAGGAAGAGTTCTTTCCTGTAGCTTAGAAAGTGTTACCTTGCTGATAGCCTGATTTCTACTTCTAGCTTCCTGTGCTATGAAAAACTTACCTGTTGCTTTGACCCACTCACTCAGTAGTGATTTGTTAAGGTAGTCTTAGGAAACTAATGTAGCAGGATTGTGTTTATTCTAGGAGCCTTAGGGGAGAATACATTTTCTGGCCTGTACTAGCTTTTATAGACCACCTCTACTCCTTGACTCCTGGATCTTACATATCTTCAAAGCCAGCAGTGTAGTGTCTTAAAATCTCTTTGGTCTCTGCTTATGTTGTCACATCTCTTCCTCTGATTCCTAAGGACTTGTGTGATTATATTGGGTCCGTCTGGATAATCTCGGTTAATTGTCATTTCTCAAGGTCTTAATCACATCTGCAAGGCCCATTTTTTCCATGTAAATTAATGTATTCAAGGTTTCTGGGTTTAGGACATGGACATTCTTTGGGGACTAATATTTTGCCTACCACAGGCAGTTTCTTAAATATATTTGCTATACAACCCCAAAATCCCACTTCTAAGTATCTACCAGAAAAAAGGGCATATGTCCACATATGTCCAATATTGTATGCAATACTTATAGCAGCATTATTTATTATAATAACCAAGAGGTAAATAAAATTCTACCCATCAATTGGTGAATAAAATGTTGTATAACCATACCACAAAGGAGTACTATTCATCAATAAAAAGATTGAATTGTTAAAACATTACAACATGCTATGTGAAAGAAACCTAGTGCAAAAGATCACATTTATCGTGTGAGTCTATTTGTAAGAAATGTCTAGAAAAGCCAACTTTGTAGAAAGAGAAAGTAGATTTAGTGGCTTGGGGCAGGAAAGGGGACTGATTGCAGATGACACCTAAGGAATGTTTCAGGTGTAATGACATGTTTTAAAGTTGAATTGAGGTGACAATTGAATGACTTTGCTCAACAGTCAAAAATGAAAAAAGTTTTCCCCTGGAAGTTTGAGTAAAAAAATATGGGTGCATGTTGTACAAGGGAGCATATATGTGGCAAAATATGGTAATCTGTAGCCAAGGATGGAGAGGCCAGGTGCTGACACAGGAAAAGCTTCAGGTGAAACAGCATTTGCAGGGAAGATTAGAAATTCAGTATTTCCGGGTGGCACCTGTAGCTCAAAGGAATAGGGCGCCAGCCCCACATGCCAGAGGTGGCGGGTTCAAACCCAACCCCAGCCAAAAAAAAACAACAAGAAGTTCAGTATTTCCAATGTGTTTACTTTGGAGTATCTCTGAGAGATGCTTTGGAGATGCTTTGGATCTAGAGTTTGGAGTTCAGACTTATATAGTTTTAGGAATGCATATGCTATTTTGTTAATGTTTTACCCTCTGTTTAGATTGTGTCTCTATAGAACAAATTCTTACTACACCTTTAAAACTTAGTATTCTAAAATACTAAATTGGAGGTTCCCTGCCATTAGAATAGTGACCCTCCATTCTAATATTATTTTGTGCTTTGTGTACATACACTATTTACTAGCATATTGTATTGTATGAAATGTTCCATTTTGAATCGAAAGTTTAATTATACTTCAAACAAAAAGCAGTACAGTTAATCAAGGTATACACCTAAGCTATCGACACAGTTTTGCCATCTTAATGGTGGCTTGTTTATGCTAAAGTTGAAGAAGCCCGGGGAGAGCCAGTGGCTATGAAATAGCAAAGGTATTTTCTATAGCTTGTTGAGAATTGAATATTTTTCCTTTGAAGAAATTGTATAAGGCCTAGGAAAAGTGGTAGTCAGTAGTGTAAGATCTGGTGAATACAGTGGATGACAGAGGCTTTCCAAGTCTAGCCTATTTAGTTAGAGCAGCGTTTGTTTGTGTGACATATGGTCAAGTGTTGTCTTGGCAAAAGCATTGTCCTGTCTTCTTTTTTTTTTTTTTTTTTTGCAGTTTTTGGCCAGGGCTGGGTTTGAACCTGCCACCTCTGGCATATGGGGCCGGCAACCCACTCCTTTGAGCCACAGGCGCCGCCCTGTCCTGTCTTCTTTTGACCATCTGTGCTGCTTAATCACGAGGATCATCATCATTTTGTTCAATTTGTTGCAGTAGACATTTGCTGTAATCAGTTGACCAGGTTTTATGGAGCTGTAGTGGATAATACCAGTGCTGGACCCCAAACAGATAACATTCGCTTTTTTAAAATGAATATTCAGGTTGGGGCTGTGTTTTAGCACTTCGTCTTCATACAACTGTTATGCCTAATGCTTGTGATTGTCAAAAAGAATCCATTTTTCACCGCACATAACAATATGGTACAGAAATGGTTTGCCTTTGTGTTGTGACAGCCGAGAAAGACAAGCTTCAAGACAGTTTCTTTTCTGATGTTTGTTTAATTCTCGTGGAACTCATCTATCCAGCTTCTTTACCTTGCTGATTTGTTTCAAATGGTCCAGTATTGTTGGAATAGTTATGTCAGATTTTGCTGCTAATTAATACAAAGATCGAGATGAATTTGCTTTTGCTACAGCTTTCAGCTCATCATTATTCACCTTGGTCTCAGGGTGCTCATGTGGCTTGCTTTCAAGATTAAAATCATCAGAATCCAACTTCTCAAACCTCCAATCTTCTGTGCATTCATTAGTCCTATACTTCCCAAACACTTTGTTGATATTTTGAGCTGTCTTTGCATCATTGATTCTATAATGGAACCCATATTTGAAACTAACAAACAGAGGCTTGGCGCCTGTAGCACAGTGGTTATGGCACCAGCCACATACACCAAGGCTGGTGGGTTTGAACCCAGCCCGGGCCTGCTAAACAACAATGACAACTACAACAACAACAAAATAGCCAGGCTTTGTGGCAGGTGCCTGGAGTCCCAGCTACTTAGGAGGCTGAGGCAAGAAAATCACTTAAGCCCAAGAGTTTCAGGTTGCTGTGAGCTGTGATGCCACAGCATTCTATCTAGGGCGATATAGTGAGACCAGTTTCCAAAAAATAAAATAATAAAATAAAATTTGAAAGGTAATCACAAGCCAAAGTGTGAATTTGAAAGAATAGAGAGGTACCTTCACAATAAAAATAAAACAAGTAGTGTCCAAGTGAAATATCAGCAATAAGACTTAATACTTTAGGAAATCTTGTATTTCATACTGAATAACCTAATATATACTTGCCTTTCCTACTAATTATAAACTCCTTTGTATTCTAGGTACTTAGCACATAGGTGTTCAAATATTTACTGAAATAGAACCAATTTATGCTTTGAAAAGATCACTGTGTTCATAAGACTTTTAGAAAAATTTAGATTCACAAAATTCTTTTTTTTTTTTTTTTTTTTTTGAGACAGAGCCTCAAGCTGTCACCCTGGATAGAGTGTTGTGGCATCACAGCTCACAGCAGCCTCCAACTCCTGGGCTCAAGCGAGTCTCCTGCCTCCGCCTCCCAAGTAGCTGGGACTACAGGCACCGCCACAATGCCCGGCCATTTTTTGGTTGCAGCCGTCATTGTTGTTTGGCGGGCCCGGGCTAGATTCGAACCCGCCAGCTCAGGTGTACGTGGCTGGCGCCTTAACCCGTTGAGCCACAGGCACCGAGCCTGTTTTTGTGTTTTTGAGACAGAATCTTGCTATGTTACCCTTGGTAGAATGCCAGTGCGTCACAGCTCACAGTAACCTCAAACTCTTGGGCCCAAGCGATTCTCTTGCCTCTGACACCCCAAGCAGCTGGGACCACAGGTGCCCTCCACAACACCCAGCCATTTTTGTTGTTATTGTTGTTGTTGTAGTTGTCCTTGTTTGGCAGACCCAGGCTGGGCTGAACCTGCCAGCCCCAATGTATGTGGCCGGCGCTCTAGCCACTGAGCTACAAGCGCCCAGCCTCTTCTTCTGTTTTATTCCTCTCCTGTCTGTATTTCTTCCCCCTCTTTCCATCCCTGCCGTGGGCTCCTTTCTGCCTCTTTGTCCTGTGTCTTCATCCACACCTGCCTCCATCTGTTCCTTTCCCCTTCTCCCTGTCCTCAAAGTAGCTCAAACAAGAAAACAAACTTGGTTTTTAGAATTGAATAAGCTTTTGCTTCTTCTGTTTATTTTTTGAAACAACTAAGTAGAAATTTTATGCTTCTTTCTCTAAAACTAATGGTGTATGAATTTCAGTTAGATTACTCTGCTGATTAATGGTCCCCCCCACCCATGAAAGAAACCTTCCACCCATTTGTTAGGGCCTGTGTGCAGGGAAGCGAATGTTTCATTTGCAACAGACACAATGTTTACTTTGCACTTAGTGGTGACTCCAGGAGAAAGAAAGGACTTAAATGACAGTCCTCAACACAATAACGTTTCCCAAGTTTGCATTCATTGTATAAGCAAATAAAATGAACAAGAAAAAAAAAACAGAAAATGTATATCAATATCCACACATTTCATATTACAATTGAAATTCAAATGATAGGAGGATATTTTTTAAAATCTGGTCAAAAAACACAGGTTGCTTCTGAAATATCATACTTTACGCTGTCTGTTGCTAGCCAAGAAAATTAGTGTCCTCTTCATTCTTCTGGCTTCTTGGCAACAAAGAGAGTTGAGGCCTTCTGTTGTCCTGGTAACAGCGGGTGACACTCCCCAGACTGCTGAAAGGGCCCTACGCAGCCCACACACAGCACCATAGGTCCTAACCCTGGCTGCGGACTCTTCTGGAGCAGAAGCACAACTGGGTTTGACACTGACTTTGGCATCTTTAGGTGTCTTAAGGCTAGGAGTTTTCAATTGTGTTTCCACAGAACCAGCCCTCAACATTGAAAATTATTTCTGTTGAAAGCAGTTATGTAAAAATTGTATCCAGTGTTGCAAGCTAAATTCTGAGCCCCATCCAATGACAGCCTAAAGTCGTGTCGTTGCCTTTATAAAATAGTGCCCAAATTTTATAACTTTTAAATAGCACCTCTAATTGTATACTTCTTGCTTAAGGATTTTGACATGCCCCTTCTAAAGAAATATTTGATTTTTTAAAAAGTTAATTTTTACGAGAGAAAAATTCGGAATGGAAAGGAGAATCTTCAGAGAGCGGCAGGGTGTCGAGCTGATGCGGGCAGTCCAGAAGTTCAGGTTTAGAAGCCCAGAAATAAGGACTGCCTCAGGAGGGTGGGAGCACGCCCTGCCAAGGGTGGCGACACAGCTGCCCAGGGACTTAAGAATGTCGTAGATTTGTGTGAGTGATCTTCATGGCTGGCAACAAGGCAAGAGCCAGAAGCAGCCCTTACAAAACTGCAGAAGCGATGAAATTTGTCTTTTTATTTTCCAACCTTTTAAATGTTTCACAGACCACACTTTATCCTACAAATTTATGCTTCCTTCATATACCTCACACTCTCCTATCCTCTGTGCCTAGATCCTTGATTGCTGCCTTTCACAGAAGAAATGAAAGTATCTAATAAAAGAATTCACAGTAAATTACTAATAGAAGGCTTGGTGCCTATAGCTCAGCAGCTAGGGTGCCAGCCACATACACTGGAGCTGGCAGGTTCGAACTCAGCCTGGGTCTGCTAAAACAACAATGACAGCTATAACAATAACAACAAAATAAATTAAAATAAAATAATAATTACTAATCGGAGAGTAACTAACTTCATTCTATTCTTTTGGTGGTATTTACATTTTAAAGGAGGGCCTTACAGAGCAATGCTCAACTCAAAGAAGACTAAATTTCAGAGAAGAATTTTGGCTGGTGTGGCAGGCAACTAGGGAGGTGCTTGAGGCAGGAAGAGTATATTCCTAACCCTAAGAGCTGTCCTATGGTGGTCATCTATTCACCATGTGAAAAAATCACCTTTTGACATGGGTCCATGAAAATTACTTGGAAGTGGTATCTACATTATCCAAAAGGACCTCAAACCTGTGTTTTTCGTCTCTTTCAGCCCACTTCTGACACCTAAACCCTGTGCTTGAATTCTTAAGAGAGTCCCAAGGCAAAAGTGGTTACAAACATAAACAGAGTACTTACTTACATAGGTATGACTTCATGGATACTGAAAGACATAAAAACAATGTCAGCCCCAGTTTGGTCACTCTTGAGAGTTGAGGCTATCAAGTCCCACTGTAGTTCATTTTGGCAATGTGATAGCATCATAGCTTCCTTCACAGAGGATAAGGCTCTCCTCACATTTAGTTTAACCTTGCTTGCTTTTAAATAAATAATTTTTGATTGCTAACTTATGCTCTTCTCTCACCTTTCACCCTTTCCCTTCTCCCACCTGCATTTCTCAGGACAAACGTTGCCTTTCACTTCACTGCCAGCCCCTCTCAACCTCAGGTAAGTGAAAAGTTCCAAGAGTTTTCAAGAGCCTACCTGTTGGTGTTCACCAAAGAAACCATGGTAACAGGTGGATTCAGCGTGTGGTGTTGCCCTTGGTCTCTTTTACAACTTGAGAAATACCTGTATTTGTGTTCTGGTTTGTCACTCATGATACTAGGGTTTGGGATGCAACATTTAATTTTATCACTTTAGTTGGTGTAAAACAGGAGGCATGATATTTGTTTTCAGGTGTTCCTTGGGTCAATCTTTACTGAGTAAACCGTGTGCCTCCTCTGTACCAATTCCCCACCCCAGTGTGGTCGTTCTTGAGAGCTGAGACCATCAAGTCTCTGTGCAGTTGATTAGAATGGACTCGGTGCTGGGGACATGAGGATGAAGAAGAGAGAGACACAACTTCTTCCATAACATCTCTGGGAGGAAGGGAGAGAGGAAATAGAAGGCTGACGCTAAATAGATACACAAACAATAACTGATCTGGAAATATAATACAATAAAAATAAGACTGATTTTCATTTTTACAGTGTTGTGGGTGGAATGAATTAGTTCCATCCAGAACATATTACAACATATTATATTAACCTGTTGTGAATCGGCAACAATCACTGAAGTGCTAGTAAATATTTGACATCTGATTCTCAGAAAGAAAGCCCTAATTTGTAGTGTTTGCCCATTTCTGTGGTGTAAATACCTCCACCATGGCTGATTTCAAATTGCCATTGCAATGTTGTTGAATGCTGAGTTGGGAAGAGACTCAGCGCAATCAGTTCATAGAAGCCTGTGAGAAACAACTACCTCCAACTTTTAAAGAGTTTCATTTCCCCTTTCAGTGTTAAGTCTCTGCAGTGCATACATACTGCCATCCAGTGGCAAGAGAGGACCACAGGCCCATGACCTATTGTCCTCAACATTAACTGACCATTTGATTTCTTTTTTTTTTTAAATATATGTATTGTATTATTCTTCAGTACCTTATTTCCCCCCCCCCCCACCCCTCCGTGGTAAGACAGAATTGATTTACATAAAAGAATACAGAAAACACCAAAGCTCCTGGTAGAGGGAGAGATTTCAAGTGGGGAGAGAGATACTCTCTCCATTCCTCTCCCGGTCTTTCCCCGTCTCCTCCTCTAGGCCTC
>CAUYRH010148709.1:0-14359 GCA_963574655.1 Perodicticus potto | reverse complement strand
GCTTGAGGGATAAATTTGTCTTTTAAAATAATCTGACCCTCTATGGAGTCAGGTGTCAATTGGGTGTGTTTTCTCATTGCCTCCCTAAGCCTCTCTCTCTCTCTTTTTTTTTATTATTAAATCATAGCTGCGTACATTAGTGCAATCAAGGGGTACAATGTGCAGGTTTCATATACAATCTGAAATGTTTTCATCAAACTGTTTAACATAGCCCTCATGTCATTTTCTTAGTTATTGTATGAAGACATTTGTATACTGCATTTAGTAAGTTCTGCCTGTACCCTTCTAAGATGCACTGTAGATGTGGCCCCACTGATTACCTCCCTCAATCCCAACCTTCCTCCTTCCCTCCCTTCCCATATTCTGAACATTCTGAGGACAGACTCTATTTCTGAGTCACTTTTGTGCCCTGTACAATATCTACCTGCCTCATAATAGTCATGATAGCTAATAAATGATTGAAAAAAAGGTCACGTCCTCCTTTCCTGACTCATGACCAACTCACGACACTACAGCATACTGCTGCCTGCCTGGTATGTGCGCTTGTGAGTTCCTTGTGTTTTCAGTTCTTTGATTTCTTTTCTTGAAAGGATATAGATCAGGATGGTGGGTTTGGCTAGCTGAAATAGCTGGTGATATTGTGTTCAGGGGGTTAAGTATTTATGTTTTCTGAGAGTGAGCATTGGGCTTCACTCTACCAGGGAAGCAATCATGTTTGTCCCCAGTTAACAGCTCCTTTTTCCTCTTCTACATTTTCAGCATCCTGATGATGTCCTTAGTGACAGTTGCTATGGTAGTATTTCATAGCAACTGTGTTTCCCGCAGCATGGGATGGTGTGGTGCCTGGAGCCCTCTTTAGTTCAAGTTATGATGACACCAAGCCATGGGTTTTGTTTTTGTGTTTGTTTTCTGGCTTGGTAGCTGGTTGTCCTCAGGGGAGTGATGTGCATTTATTTTGGCCTGATTTATCACACTGATTTCCCCCCTTTTCATTGCACCATCTCAAACATTCAACCTATTATTTCACAGAATATAATAGCAGAGCCAGCTCTGTCATTCTTTCACTGAATAAACTGGTAAATAGATGCAATTCCCTCTAATACCAATGTGGTGATCTAGATTTGTTAAAGTCAAAATCCTTTTAAGGATGTGCAGTTTCTAGACTAAACTGAGTAGTGGGTGGAGGAGAGAAATCTGAGCCATCCAGAGATTTGGACTCTGGTCTACTCTGTAAAATGGGAATAGATAGTAACACATGGCTCCGTGCCTATAGCTCAGCAGCTAGGGCGCTGGTCACATACACCCAGGCTGGCGGGTTCGAACCCAGCCCGGGCCTGCCAAACACCAATGACAACTACAACAAAAATCATAGCTGGGCATTGTTGCAGGTGCCTGTAGTCCCAGGTACTTGGAAGGCTGAGGCAAGAGAATTGCTTATGCTCAAGAGTTTGAGGTTACTGTGAGCTGTAACACCATGGCACTCTACCAAGGGTGACATGGTGAGACTCTGTCTCAAAAAAAGAAAAAAAAGAAATAGTGACACATGTCCCAACTTCTTGATAAGATGACAAAAATGAAGGTCACATGATTAATGTGTGTAAAAACAATTTGCAAGTCATACGGTGTTATAAAATGCTCACAAATACCATTGTTAATCACAGCTAGAGTCTTAAAACTCCTCAGTCTGCTTTTGACCCGAGTGACCAAGGGGAAGCAACTTAATCTCTGGTGAAGAAGTGAGTTGGCTTTTTCACTGAGCCATCTAGACAAAATGATGTCAGACTGAAGCCTTCTCAAGGCCATCAGGTTCTATGTGTTAACCTTTTCATTATTTTTTCACCTTTTATTTTTCGGGCAGAGGGTTAGTGGAAAAGAAAATATAACTTTAATTATTAGGTTGAAGAGAAGGAGAAATCTGGATTTCTTAAGTATCTTTTTCAAGTTAGATCTTTAACATAAAGTCTCTCTGGTGCCTTTGCTGCCAGCTTGGCATGTTGGCATGTATCCTTATAATTTTTCTCCTCCCAAAATGTTTTTTCTTTTTTTGCATACATTTTGGTTTAGGGAGACAATCACTTCTGAGAACACACTTATGCCTGCAGACTTTCACAATTCTAGGGAATAATTCTGAATGCATTTAGTGATTTTGAATTATATATTTTAAAGATATATTCATTTATTCCAGAGCTGACCATATTTATGCTCCAGAAATTGATGTCTTTGCAAGTGAACAAAATTTATTATCCAGAATTCCCTGGCAACTCTAGATATACTTATTATACATGGCTCCTGAAGCATTTTCAGTTTGCTCACTTGGAGCAAATCTTGTGTTAAATGCAGTCAGTTCCTGGATACTGATTCATTTTCCAAATCCAAGTACACTTTTTCCTCAGTTGACTTTCCCCTGCCTCTATGTCATTCAACTATTCTTTAATGTATTGTCAGAATACGGTCAGCTCATCATTAATAGGAAACGGGCTTCTCGCCCACTATTATGAAAATAGACTGAAGTCAGCTAATTTCATTTTTAAACTATAAGAAAAAGAGGAGTTAAAAATGAATATCCAGAAACCTAACTAATTTCTAGGCTCAGGACTATTATTATAAAGAGCCCAAACAAATGACAACCCAGAAACAAAGAGAAAATCTGAAATTTGCATGGTATTAAGTAGAATACAGCAAAATTTCCATTTTACTTTAAATATCAAGTAGCTACAGGATGAGTCACTATAAATAAACCAAGGAACCAAGCCTTTATGGCAGACAACAGCAGTTTTATGTGGGCAGTTTCATGTGTCTGAGCATTTCAACATGAAAATTTGGCCATATGCTTAAGGTTGTTTCTCTGTATTTAGATTTTTGGTGCTCTAGGAAGCAAACCCAGAAGGCCTAGAGAATCAATAATGTCATCTCTAAAAATATCAAAATTTTAAATTTTACATAATCAAATAATCAGCTTGACAATTTTTGCAGTCACAGTTGCTTACTGATCAAAGTGATAATTTGTGTTAAGACCACGTTTGAGGTTAGTTAAACATTTAGTGCAGATTTTATTTAACCATGTGGATTATCTACTCCAGATACATTCTTCATGAATTGCTGTGGAAAGGAGTAATGTTTGTTGCTAAGGAATTATCTATTTACCTGCCCTGAACTCACAATTAGACAGATTAATAAATGAAAGAGATTACAAATTTATTTATTTATTTTTTTATTTTTTAGAGACAGAGTCTCATTTTGTCACTGTTGGTAGAGTGCCATGGCTTCACAGCTCACAGCAACCTCCAGCTCTTGGGCTTAGGTGATTCTCTTGTCTCAGCCTCCCAAGTAACTGGGACTACAGGCGCCCGCCACAACGCCCGGCTATTTCTTTGTTGTTGCAGTTTGGCTGGGGCCAGGCTTAAACCCGCCACCCTCGGTATAGGGGTGCTGGCGCCCTACTCACTGAGCCACAGGTGCCGCCCTACAAATTTATTTACCATGTGCTTGGGGAGAATTACAGAGTGTTCCCTCAATATTCCAGTGGGGTCAAGAAGTTTATTTACCCTCATTTTAGAGGTAATTATAGGTAATTCTATTGAGTAGCAATAAATGATTGCTAGGGAGGATGGCTAGATACTTGGGAGAATAAATGGATGGGGGGGAGTGTTGGGAAACAGATTGACTTGTAATTGAGAGACAATTATTATTTTTAAAATGGATTGGGCCAGGTCTAGGTGCATTGTTGATCTTTCCAGCAATATACTGAGTTCACATGGAGGGAAAGGGAAATTGAATGTTCATTTGATGGGTCCCTCTGGTTTTATAAAGATGGAAGGAAATCCCCTTTCAGGCCAGTTAATCTCCAAGGGTCTTTCATTCAAACTGCTCTTTATACCAAGGAGTCATATTTTGGGGTGAAATTTCTTAAGCTCCTTCAGAGTCCATTCTCTTTTCTTTATTTCAGACTAAACTTGTCTTTTTTTCCAGGAAGGCTGAAACTTGGAAATTGTAGGAGGGATTCTTATACCTTGACAGAGAGCCAAATGCCTTCCAGGCTTTTTGCTATTCTGTTGATCCATAATACTGTGAAGTAACTATCTTATTTAAACCCTCAATACCTCTTTCCCTTAATTTAAGAATTCAAATGCTAACACTAAGTTCTTATTTATTTTTATGAACATTACATGTTTGTGAATTACCTTGACTTGGTACTAATAAAGATGGTTTCGTTAATTATTTAAAGTGTTTGTTGTCAGCATCTCTCTTTAATTAGATCGGACTATACTGTTTAAATCCACAACAGCCTAGGAAGGGACCAGAGGTGATTCAAAATAAGCAAGAAAAGGTTATAAATGAATAAAAGCTAGAAATGGAAATAAAAATGAAGTCTAGATATAGAAAGTGCAGAAGGATAGGTCACATTTAACTGTGGTGCAGAAAAGATCTGAGATTTGCTCAAAATGAAACCATTACCGTAGGGCTCTTGTAAAACAGAGGCCCTTGAGCTATGGAAGTTGAGCAAACAGAAGCAGAAACATAATCCTTTTAGTCTATTCAGTGTTGTTTGGGTTTTCAAAGAATAAAGGCTGTTGTTTCTGGCTTTGCAATTTAAGTGAGATGGACTTAGTAGAGCCCTATGAACAGTATTAAAGGGTTGGGGTGGGTGGAAGGTTCTTTGAATTACCTAAGTTACTTCAGTCGCAGCAGCAGGAGGCGGAGAGGACAGGTGTCTGCCTGGATGCATTTCTTCTTGATTTCAAGAAACTATCAGGTTGGTACAAAAGTAATTCAGTTTCTGCAATGTTTAAATTTGTGTTCGATACTGCAATGCAGTCTGAATAATGTAGTCATGTTATACATGATTTTAACATGCATTTCTTGCTTTTTCTTTTTTGCTAATGACTTATTACTTTCTGTTTATTTTATATTTACTTTGGACTATGAAAATGATGTTAGACAAGGAGAAAATTCAAGTGATTTTCTTATTCAAGGTCATGAAGTAGCAGAGACAACTCGCAACAACAGCAATGCGTTTGGCCCAAGAACTGCTATCGAGTGTACAGGAGAGTGGTGGTACGAAAGGTTTCCCAAAGGAGAAGGAGCCTTGACGATCAGGAGCGTAGTGTCTGGCCATCAGAAGTTGACAGTGAGTAACGGAGAGCAATCACTGAAGTTGCTGGAGAACTTGACATGGACCATTCTATGGTCATCTGGCATTTGAAGCAAACTGGAAAGGTGAGAAAGCTCTGTAAGTGGGTGGCTCATGAGCTGAGGGAAAATCAGAGCAAATGTCATTTTCAAGTATTGTTTTCTCTTATTTTATGCTGTAACAATGGACCATTTCTTGATCACATTGCGACATGTGATGAAAAGTGGCTTTTCTATGACAACATGCGATGACCAACTCAGTGGTTGGACTGGGAAGAACCTCCAAAGCTCTTCCCAAAGTCAAACTAACACCAGAGAAAGGTCATGGTCACTGGTGGTTTGATGCTGGTCTAATCCCCTACAGCTTTGTGAATCCCAGTGAAACCATGACATCTGAGCAAATCTGTGAGATGCACCGAAAACTACATTGCCTGTAGCCAGCTGTGGTCAGCAGAAAGGGCCCAATTCTTCTCCACGACAGTGACCGCACAAGCAATGCTTCAAAAGTTGAACGAATTGGGCTATGAAGTTTTGCCTCACCCGCCATATTCACCTGATCTCTTGCCAACCAACTACCACTTCTTCAAGTGTCGGTACAACTTTTTGCAGGGAAAACACTTCCACAACCAGCAGGGTGCAGAAAATCTGTGGATCCTGAAGCACAGATTTTTATACTACAGGAAGAAACAAACTTATTTGCAACATTGTTTATTGTAATGGTGCCTATTTCTATAAATAAAGATGTGTTTGATCCTAGTTATAATGATTGAAAATTCATGGTCCAAACCCCCTGACTATTTTTTGCACCAACCTAATATTAAGCTTCCTTTAAGTCAGGAATGTAGCGAGGATGCCCTTAGATGGTGCTGAAATTACTGTATGGAATTTTGTAACTAGGAGGTTACAAAATTGCTAATGACTTATTTCTTTCTGTTTATTTTATATTTACTTTGGACTATTCTTATATAGTATAAGAATATTCATGTTAAAACCAAAAAGGCAGAAAATATTCTATGATTTGAGCCTTAAGACATGAAGATTTCGTATATTGAGAGGACTAACAAGTCCTTCTTATATCACATGGTATCAGAAGGTCTATGAATATAAGGTGATTGAAGATTCTGCTTGTGAAGTATATAGCTCCAGAGCACTGGGAAGAACATGTTATCCAAAACCACCTCCCTGTACCCTCCGGTGTGTCCTCCTAGCACCAGTCTGTTGCTTTTAGAAAGCCATTCCATTGCCTTCATCCATTGTATTGTTTTCAATAACATGCTCTTGCATTGAAAGTTATTTTATAAATAAATTCTTTATAATCTGATTTGCAACTGTAATGTTTTGACAGGAGGTGTGTCCCAAGATGTCTTGTGACAAAAACACACAAATATCTGTGACATTTGGAGAGACACAGTATGATACAAAATTAGGTCTGCCGGTTGGATCCCCTGCAGCTCAGTTTCTGCATTGTTTAAATTTTTTATCTACTTGGACTATGAAAATGATGTTAGACACAGAGCAAATGTGTCTACGGTTTTATTTTATTTCTTGTCTCCTCTGTGTTTTCCAGGGCATGAAGAGTACAGTAGAGAACAGAGGAGCCAGGAACAGCTTGTGAAGGAGGAGGGAAAGGGTGTCCAGCAGTTGGGGAGGGGACAGAGACCTAGTTGTTATGAACAATGACGCAGACTGGGACACCTTTTCCTTCCACATTACCCTGGACCTCTGTGGAATAGTTTTTTCCATGTGATAATTACACACGAAGTAAACAAGAAGAAAAAAGACTATGTATTCATTTAAAGATTATTTTGTGTGTTTATTTTATGGCATTGTGGTAGGCACTAGGGGTACAGTCTGAGGCACCCATTAAATGCAGTAAGTAGATTGTGACTGCTTCTAGTGTTGGTTCTCTTACCCAAGAGGGTAAAATTGTGGTCTGTGAAACCCTAAATCCACTCATTGACGGCACGGCACTGGAATTGGGCTTCCCAGTGGTTTAAAATCGTGTTTCCAACTCTTGTTTTAAGAAGGACTTGAGCTAGTGAAGGTTTTACATGAAGGAAACCACAGCATAGTGCTGGAAAATCTTAGAGTGTACTTTGATGCTGTTTTCTCTTCCTCCTCTTCATCCCCCCTTCTCCCCACCCCCTTTCACAGAAACTGCATTCTCTAGGTCTGGGAGGAAAAGAAGATCCCTGCTTTACACCCTTTCCCCAGACGGAGCAGTTTACTTTTAGGTTATTGGCAACTAACTTTAACAACTGCTAGAGGACTCTCAGCACTTCAAACAGAGAAACCTTTCGTGGGTCGGTAACTGCAGTGTCCTCGGGAGAATTTCCAGGAATCCGTGACGGCCGATCCATCTATCCCAGGCAGGATGCTGTCACCTTCTTTTTGGAAAACTATAAGACTAGATTACTTCAAGTTTCTCTTCGCATATAGGGATGTTAGGGAAAGCGGCGTTGGCAGGATAGAGGGGAAATAATGAAAATAGTGAATGAAATTATTTCATTCAGTAAGTGGTTGAGGTTCTTTCCATTTTGGAGCATGGGCTCCAATCATAGAAATTATTGGATAATTTTGGGTAATTTTTGAGTTATTGGATAATTATTGAATAATTTTGAATGCATGGGCTCCAAAATGGAAAATAACACAGAGCCCTTGTCCTCAAGAGGCTCACAAAGACATGTGTGAAACTGAACAATGTATGAGAAATGCAAGAGGTCAAAGTATGGGACAATGATAGCCTGAGGTTGATAAGGGCAGGGAAGGCTGCGTGGTGTGAGCTGAATCCTGAAGGAGCAGTTCTTAAACAGGGCAAGGCCTTTCCAGACTGACGACAGGTTGGAGGCCTGTAAGTGGCTTGTGAAAACTGGAAGGGAAGAGAAGAGATGAAGCTGATGAGGAAGGCAGAGCCCAACTATCGTAAGGTCCTTTGTCTGACACAACACAAGAAATCTGGACAGCCTCCTCCATACTCCCCAGGGGCACTATGGGATCTGAAGTAAGGCAGCCAGCATTGAAAAACAGTTTGGGAGCTGGGTGTGGGCATGTGCCTGTAATCCCAGTACTCTGGGAGGCTGAGGCAGGTGGATCACTGGAGCTCAGGAGTTTGAGACCAGCCTGAGCAGGAGTGAGACCCTGTCTCTACTAAAAAAATAGAAAACAAGCTGGGCACTGTGGGAGGTGCCTGTAGTCCCAGCCGCTTGAGAGGCTGAGGCAAGAGGATCTCTTGAGCCCAGGAGTTTGAGGTTGCTGTGAGCTGTGATGCCACAGCACTCTAGCCAGGGCAACAGAGTTAGACTCTGTCTCAAAACAAAAACCAACAAAAACAAAGAACCCCCCCCCCCAAAACTAATGAATTTAAATAAATAAACAAGTAAAATAAAAACAATTTTTGAAGCCAGGGACTGTGACGCGTGTTTGTACTCTCAGCAATTTGGAAGGCTGACCAGAAGGACTGTTTAAGAAGAGTCCGAGGCCAACCTGGGAAACATAGTGATACCCTGTCTCAAAAATAAAAATGTATTTTTGTTTCCATTTTTAATCTTTATTTTTATCTTATAAAATCTAAAAATTCTCACTGAAGAAAATTTAGAGGTGATAGAAAGGCATAAAGAAGGAAGTATAAAATCATCTTTAATTCCTCCATGCAGAGATAATCACTGCCAATTTTTGTATTTTTGGTATATATCTTTTTACATGTTTGTGGTCACTTTCTGTATACAACTCTATGCCTTGCTTTTTCCTCAATGTCATTTCCTGGGCATTTACCTACTTTATATTCTTTTTAAAAACAATACACTTAATTTTGAAATATAATACACCCTTTGTGAGTTGACCACCAAGAACTATAGCAAACTGGTCAACATCCAGAGGTGGTCAACATAAGGAACTAGTTCTACCCTACTGATTCGTACATGTGGTGCATATCCAGTCTATGAATATTAGGTCAACTTAGGGAGGTGGCAGCATAGGGAGGTGGTCAACTATGGTGGTTCTACTATACTTTTAGACTTAGAGAAGAATTGTGAAGACAGTACGGTGAGTCCTGTATGTCTTTCATTGAGCGTCCCTGAATGGTAAGAACTTAATTTATATCTTTCTCATCTCTCTGTCAAATGTACCTACCTGTACCATATTTTCACTGAGATTCTAATATGACCACTAACTAACCTCGAAAACTGACCATGGTGCTGTGAGTTCATGGACACTCCCAACCTGAAGCAGAATTGTCCTTGAACAGGGGTTCCCTGGAGTCACAGTGCATTAACTTGGAGGAATGGGAATTCTGGACAAAAGCATCATGCCGGACAGAGAGGTGCTTCTTGGCAGGTGGCACTTTCCCAACTCTACAGCTTAGCCTGCGTGTGAGAGCAGCTGTGACATTACTTCCAGATAAATACTCGCTCACTAAGATATTGATATGTGATTGGCAGATGTTTCTCCCTATATTTATAAAACTGATTTCTTTGTGATCTTGACCAGTTTTAACCCGAAGTCTGATCCAATGTTTACTGACATTCCTCAAAGCCAGTAGCAATGATTTATGCTCAAGTCTAAAGTCTTGGGTTAAACCAGTTTGGTCCTCACAGATTGTCCAAGGAAAATATCATGTACTGGCAAAAGTCACCAACAATGAGAGTCTCCGTCCTGGCCTCTCTGCTTGTCCCTTTGCCCCATTCAATGTGACCTCTTCTTTTTCCAAGCACCCTTTGGGGCCATTGTCATGCTCTGCCATTTGTGTGGTTGTATCTAAGTATATGTCTTATTATATTGTACATTTCTTTTGAGTAAAAGATTATCTTCTTCCTTCTTACATATTTCAAAATACTCAGCTCATTATTGTTCCATGCAAAAAAATATTTGCTCATTTGAATTTGTTAATTCTTTACACTTTTTCTCTTGGAGGAGTCATGGAGTCTCACAGCATCAACTTACATCTTTGAGCATGTAAATTTGTGGGTATCTTCTTCCTGCTGCTTCCTAAATGGTTCTATTTCAATATCATATTTTCTTTTTTTGAGACAGAGTCTCAAGTTGTCGCCCTGGGTAGAGTGCTATAGCATCACAGTTTACAGCAACCTCCAACTCCTGGGCTCAAGTGATTCTCCTGCCTCCGCCTGCCAAGTAGCTGGGACTACAGGCACCCGCCACAATGCCCGGCCATTTTTTTTGGTTGCAGCCGTCATTGTTGTTTGGCGGACGTGGGCTGGATTCGAACCCGCCAGCTCAGGTGTACGTGGCTGGTGCCTTAGCCGCTTGAGCCACAGGCGCCGAGCCTCAATATCATACTTTCATTGCAAATTCCAAAAGGCTAATGGCTGTCTCTGTCTATAATGGGCTGAATTATGTCCCTCTTTCCCAAATTCATATGTTGAAGTCCTGACTCTCAGTCCCCTAGAATGTGACTGTATTTGAAGATGGGGTCTTTAAAGAGGTGATTAAAAGTAAAATGAGGTCATGTGGACCTTAATCCCATATGACTGGCTATCCTTATGAGAAGAGGAGATTGGCACACAGGCACACACACACAGGGAAAATGATGTGAAGACAAACAGAAGACAGACACCTCCAAGGCTAAGAGAGAGGCCGCAAAAGAAACCAACCCTGCCAGCACCTTGATTTTGAACTTCTGGCATCCAGAACTGTAAGGAAACATATTGTTGTTTAAGCCACCCACTCTGTGGCACTTTGCTGTGATAATTACCTGAATTGTCAACTGGCTTTCCTATAGGCGAAAAGCCTATATGCCTCTGCCCCTCCCATTCTGAGAGTGAGCATGTACAGATCTTAATTAACACAATCTAGGAGAGACTGGAGCAGAACTCCAAATATGGCCAGAGAATGTTAAAATTAGAACTCTCATGATCTTAGGCCTATCGGAGGCTTGGAGTTTGTACACAAACCCTAAGGATGCTTTAGGAATTTCCAGCTTGTGTTCTTTTAAGATTAAGTTACAGCCTCCAGATAGGTGGAGGTCTTGGAGAACAGGCATTCATTCAGCCTTTCTCCCCACCCCCAACATTATCAGTAGGTGGGCAAGACGGCTGACGACATGTTTTACTTTGAAAGCTATTTTAAGCAAAGTAGAAAACAAAGAAAAAAGTATAATTGTTAATCAGAAGACTTGGAGGTGCTGTAGAAAAAATAATCAAGCTTTGCGATGTATCTATACGATTATTAATTAACTATGTCTAAGCGTAAAAACCGCCTATATAAGCTGGGACAAATTAAAATTTTTTTGCTACTTTCCATAATGAGTTAGTAAACTCCTTTATTCCACACTATTCCAATGCAAGTCCTACACTCTGCAACATCGACCAGCTGTAAGGAATTTCACGCAGCACTTTCCCGGTGCACCTCCACATTTCTCTTACTTACCAACATTCTCTAAGGCACATAAATATTTGGAGGTCTCTTTTCTAACACACTCACTTTTCTCATCATTACTAAATATTTGTTTTGCTTTCCCCCTTTACCTTATTGGCACTGCATTGACTCTAGTCCGCCTTGATTCCTATTTCACAGCCTTGACACGTTTCCCTCAAACAGCTTTATGTGGATCATCAGATCTGATTTCTCTTTTGTGATATACTCCCACCTGCTATCTGAGTGCCACTCATGCTGAGTGACCGACAACTCAGCCCCATGTTTGCCCACGTCATTGCCTGCGTGGGGAATGTCCTTTCTTTTCTTTCCCAGGGCCTGGTAACTTGTAGAAATGGACATATGAGTCTTCTTGCTGTCCTGTATAAGACCTATAGCTCTGAATTTGGCATATGCCTTTGACTTCCCTAGTCTCAACCTCCAATTCTGTCTCTCTGCTCTGTCCCTACCCCAGTTACAGTTTAAAATATTAAATTAACATTGTCATCAAAGCGATACTTCTCCATGTAGTTGTATCACATATACAGGAGGCAGATTAACATAGGGGTAAGTTCGAGTTTTTGGTTTAGTCTCATTCTTTTATTAACTTGATGATGTTGGGAGAGTCCTAAAACTCTTCTTTTGGCCCAAACTTTAAGGTAAAGATAAAAACATTTAATTTTACTTGGGGATTTTGAAGAAAAATAGAATGAGAGATTTGTAAGGCATACAGAAAGTACTATCTGATATTATTTGTTGAGTTTGGCCTTCTTGTCGTTTCCCATCTGTTTCTTATTGCCCACGGTCCTGTCTCTTGAAGTGCCTGATAAACTCCTTGAAGGCCCAGATCAGATCATAGGTCTCATATTCGGTCTGACTCCTGAAGCACCGAGTCGTAGTTTAATAAATACTGACCACATTAAGCAAAAGCAAAGCCCTAAAGTCACAGTAGTAGAAAACCTTTTAAATAGGGTGATTTCTCAACCTGCTTTGCATGAGATGGTTCTGGCTTAACCTCGTCATCCAGCATCATCACTGTAGCATCCTTCTCACTCTCAAAAGTGTGATTATTTGAACAATTAATGATATAGTCCTCTTCCCTGTGGGTGGCCCTGCTTCAACAGAGCCATGGAAGTTAGTTTCGTGAAGACAAAATAGAGAGAAAACTTTTCTTCAGGGAAAGAAAAGCCCGAAAGAGAAAGAATTGAGTTCAAAAGTAAGAGGTCTATTTGGGAGAAGATGTCAGCTAAAGGAGATGATGAAGCCTGTGGGTAAATTTATTGTCCTTCAATGTTTGGATGTCAGATAAGACAGACCAGCTGCCATATTGCCAAGTTTAGTCTTTGAGTTTAACTTTTGGCAGATATGCTTGGATGCTGTACAGTCCAAAAGGCTATTAGTCAAACTGTTAAACTGTTTTGTTAGAAGTTATACATGTATTCATGTGTTGTATATTCCGATTTTAGTTTTTGTTTGCTTTTTTATTACTCATGTAATACATGTACATAGTTTCATTCTGTCTAGTTAAAAGGATAAGAAAATACATAGATTAAAAGAAATTTCTCCCTCCATCATTGCTTATCTTTCATCCACCTAACCTTACTTTTTGATATGTAAACCATTTTTTACCAAAAATAACATAAAATAAAGATTGAGTATGAATAAATTAAAAATATTGAGAATTCTATAACATTAACAAGTTAGTAATTTTAAATAAATTAGTCCAACCTTTCTGTAAGAAAATGTGTCAAAATGCATCAAAGTGTGAAACACATGCTCCTTGACTCAATAATTTCAATTCAGAGAAATAACTGGACAAGCATACAAAGAAAGCATCAATAAGAAATTGCTTAAATAGGTAGGTGCAGTAGGTCATACCTGTAATCCCAGCACTCTGGGAAGCCAAGGCGGTGGATTGCTTGAGCTCAGAAGTTCGAGACCAGCCTGAGCAAAAATAGCCGGCTGTTGTGACTGGTGCCAGTAATAGTCCCAGCTACTCGGGAGGCTGAGACAAATGTATTGTTTGAGCCCAAGAGTTTGAGGTTGCTGTGAGCTACGACACCATGGCACTCTACCAAGGGTGACAAAGTGAGAGTCTGTCTCAAAAGAAAAAAAAGAAAGAGTTGTCTGAATTTCTTTTTCCCTAGCTGATGTGAGGAAATATTTCTAATATATTTTGTGTGAATAATTATCTCTATATATCAAATACTTCTACATGCTGAATACGTCTACGTATTAAGTACTTCTGCATAATGAAAATTATCTTTTATTAACACAAATTGAATTTTATAAAAATAATAGTTAATATGTGGGAATATTTGATCCACTGCTTAGAGGTTCAATAGGTAGTAAGTCACTGGTTTATTATGGAGTGAGTTAGTCTACATCAATTCTACCACTGCTAAAAGAAAGTTCCCAACCAGGCACTGGGCGACATAGCAAGATCCTTTCAGAAAGAGAGAGAGACAGAGAGGAAAGAGAGAGAAGAGGGAAAGAAAAGGAGAAAGAAGGAAAAAATGAAAAACAAAGAAAGAAAGAGAGCTCTCTTCTGCCAAAGAAGACATTTTGTATGAGAAGAGGCAGATTATATATATTTTTAAATGAACTTGCTGATTTCAGGGAAATAAGAAAATTAATGGACGTTATAGAAGAAAACACACATTTCCCAGGTACTACCGAAGAGCTTGTTTTTCTCTTTGCTTTAAATCCCTCTAAGGGCCAAATCTTTTTTTTTTTTTTTTTTTGAGACAGAGCCTCAAGCTGTCACCCTGGATAGAGTGCCGGGACATCACAGCTCACAGCAACCTCCAATTCCTGGGCTCAAGCGAGTCTCCTGCCTCCGCCTCCCAAGTAGCTGGGACTA
>CAUYRH010148707.1:0-31359 GCA_963574655.1 Perodicticus potto | reverse complement strand
GTGGGCGCCTGTAGTTCCAGCTACTTGGGAGGCAGAGGCAGGAGACTTGCTTGAGCCCAGGAATTGGAGGTTGCTGTGAGATGTTATGCCATGGCATTCTATCCAGGGTGACAGCTTGAGGCTCTGTCTCAAAAAAAATTTTAAAACCCCCCCAAAACAAAGACCAGTTTGATATTGTGATATAATAAGAAACATATACTGTATTTGGCCTTCATCCTCAGTTCCTGCCTAGGACTTCTAATACCCTTGCAATTTCCTAACAGGTTAAAGTAGCATATTTTATTACTTATAACAAGGCCCTTTCAACCACACCTGAGTTTTTATCTTGATGAAAGGACTTTTGGAAAGCTCCTAAGGATGGGGAGCTGGTTGCCTGGGAACCGTCCTTCTGATTAGAGAGGTAGAATTTTAGTCCTAATGCCCAGCCTCTGGGGAGCGCGGCGGGGGGCGGGGGGCAGAGATCAAGTTCAATCACTAATGGCCAGTGATTCAATCGATCATGCCCCATAATGGAACCTCCATAAAAGCCCTAAATAATTGGATAGATGAACCGTGCAGGCCAGTGAACAAACAGGTGAAAATGCCTGGGAAGAGCGTGGAAGCTGCACACCCTTGCCCCACACCTGGCCTATGTGTCTTTTCCATGCGACTGTTCCTGAGTTACTTTCTTTATAATAAACTATAATAGTAAATGAAGTGCTTTTCTGAGTTCTGCAGGCCATTATAGCAAATTATGGAACCCAAGGAGGGGGGTCATGAGAACCCCTGATTTATAGCCAGTTGGTCGGAAGTATAGAAAGCCTGGGGTTGGCGCCAGTACCTCAGTGAGTAGGGCACTGGCCACATACACCAAGGCTGACAGTTTGAACCCAGCCCAGGCCAGCCAAAACACTAATGACAAGTGCAACAAAAAAAATAGCCAGGTGTTGTGGCAGGCACTTGTATTTCTAGCTATTTGGGAGGCTGAGGCAAGAGAATCACTTAAGCCCAAGAGTTGGAGATTGCTGTGAGCTGTGATGCCACGGGGTTCTCTACCCAGGAACCCAGGGCTACAGCTTGAGACTCTGTCTCAAAAAAGAAAAAAAAAAAGCCTGGATTTGCAGCTGGCATCTAAGTAGGAGCAGTCTCTTAGCCTATGGGGTTTATTTGAACTACAGACAATTCATATCAGAATTGAGTAAAATTGTGAGACACACAGCTCTTGCCTGCAGAGAATTGGAGAACTGCTTAGTGTGGAAAAATCACCTGGTTTACTTGATGTTTGGTGTCAGAAGTATTCTGTGAAAATATAGAAAACGGTGGATTTTTTTTTTTCTTTTAACTAGTGATAAATGCTAAAAAGGAAATACAAGGATGCTGTGGTAGGGAACAGCAGATAGGAGCTATTGGGCTAACTTGGCTCAGGGAAGTCTTTTCTGGAGCATTTAAACTGAGCTTTTAAAATTTTAATTAATTAATTTATTTTATTTCTCTAAACACAAAAGTCATTAATATAAGATAAGCTTTAAAGGATGGGAAACATCCAACTGGGGTAAGAGCATTCCGGGCAAAGGAAAAGGCCAGCATGGACATTATGGCCTTGAGCATGGAAAGGGCCAGCATGCTCTGGGGCCAGAGGCCAGTGTGCAAGGGGTGAGCGAGGGGACAGTGGCATGAGATAAGGCTGTGAGGGAGGCCTGAGAGGCCACAGCTAGGGTGAACTGAGGGTTTCCTGGGATGTGGGACTGTCAGTGCTAAAATTGAGAAAGTCCTGGGCAAAACAGGATGAGTCAGTCACCCAAGCCGTGGTTAGGAGCTGTGCTTCACTCTGCCTGCAATAGGCAGTCACTGAGGGTTTTAAGTGGGAAATGGTTCCTGGTGATTTGGTTTTTATTATTTATTTATTTATTTAGAGCCAGAGTCTCACTTTCTTGCCCGGGGTGGAGTGCGGTGGCGTCATAGGTCACAGCAACCTCAACCTCTTGGGCTCAAGTAATCCTCTTGTTTCAGCCTCCCAAGTAGCTGGGACTACAGGTGCCCACCATAACACCTGGCTATTTTTTTCTTTAGAGATGGGATCTCATTCTTTTTCATACTGGTCTCAAACTCCAGAGCTCAAGCAATCCACCTGCCTCAGCCTCCCAAAGTGCTAGGCGTGAGCCACTGCACCTAGCCCGTGATTTGTTTTTTTTGTGTGTGTGTGTGAGATGTATTTTAATACACTATGCATAATAATCCCATCATCATGTTGTGGTTGAGTCCACCCTCCTAGGACAGGGCCCAAATCGAACCATTTCATTATTAATCAACAAAATATCAATCAAATTCCCTTAGATCCCCACACAGATATTAAAATATTCCTCTAATACATTTTTAAAACTAAGCTCTAGGTTCGTAACCTTGGCTTCGGGAAGTCATTACATCCTCATCAGTTGACAGTGACCAGTCAGGTCCAAAGAACAGGTGCACGTCGCAGAGACGACTCGGCCCAGCCTCGGAGGCCCTTCCTGCCGGCCGCAGGTCCAGGTTCACACTGAGGTTTTCAACTCTGGGTGGGTTTCAGCACAGCAGGGCTGGGGATGATGGTGCTGCTCATGGGATTCGTCTGCTCTGCAAGAGACTGAATGAAATCTGCACGTGCATCCCTCAGAAGCTGTGGAGGTTTAAAAACCTTAGTTTCCATGCGAATTTAAGATGCAAAGCCTGTAAGGAGCATTTGCCATCAGGCATGTGACATACCCTATTGATTTTTTTTTTTCTCTTAATGTCCGTAAGACTGGGAACCCAGGCGTGAGGCAGATAGCACCGATGGTTTGTGCAAGCTGTCCACAGGCTTCAGATCACGTAAATTAGAGTCCAGGGGAAGAGTTCACATTCCCGGGAAGGCTGTTCTTTCAGGAGTTGAGATGAAGATGCTGATCGTAACCGTGGGCCAAGCCTCTACAGACGGCTGCAGACCAGAGCATCTGTTAGGAATTCTCGGAACTCAGTAGGGAAGGGGATGAGCTTACCATTCAGAGAGCACAGAAAACTTGGAAACAGGAGAGAGAAACTGCAGGTAGCTCAAAGGATCTATGAACAGTTCTGTGAATAGTTCCATGAAGGAAAAGCTATAGCCCTTTAATAAATTCCAAAAGCTGGCTCAGCACCTGTAGCACACTGGTTACATACACTGAGGCTAGGAGGTTCGAACCCAGCCCGGACCAGCTAAAACAACAATGACAACTGCAATAAAAAATAGCCGGGCGTTGTGGCGGGCACCTGTAGTCCCAGCTAATTGGGAGGCTGAGGCAAGAGAATCGCTTAAGCCCAAGCATTGGAGGTTGCTGTGAGCTGTAACGCCATAGCACTCTACCAAAGCAACAGCTTGAGACTCTGTCTCAAACAAATAAATAAATAAATTCCAAAAGCGCCAACTGCTAGTAATCAATTCTGTTACATAATATTTATGTGCCTACTCTGTAAAAAAAGGCAGCCAGGAGATGGAAAGATGTATACATGGGTCCGCATCTTCAAAGAATTTGTAATTTTTTTTTAATTAATTAATTTATTTTTTTTTTAGAAATAGAGTTTCTCTGTGCTGTGGCATCACAGCTCACAGCAACCTCCAGCTCCTGGGCTTAGGCGATTCTCTTGCCTCAGCCTCCTGAGTTGCTGGGACTACAGGTGCCCGCCTGGCCTGGCTATTTTTTGTTGCAGTTTGGCCAGGGCCGGGTTTGGACCCGCCACCCTCCGTATATGAGGCCAGCGCGATACCTATTGAGCCACAGGCGCTGCCCTACTCAGCTATTTTTTTAACCTATAAAAATGGCTATTTCATATGGCTTGACACATTGTGTACACTTGAAACATGATCATGACCTTTTTATTTCACAATGGCAGGAAGACCTCGTGTGGAATTGAAAATGAAATCCTGCCTGTCCACCAAGGTCCGTCCAGTCTGGTTCATAGAGCACCCTAAGCCAATATAACCTGGGATTTCCCACCATCACAGTCAGAATTAGTCTGTCCCTCCCAGGCATCCTGCCGATCCATGGCTAACAGCTTATGAAATACAAACTTTTGATTATAGCTATTGGTGTTTATACGTGATTTTTTCCTTCTTTTTTGAGACAGAGTCTCACTTTGTCACCCTTGGTAGAGTGCCCTTGCGTCGCAGCTCACAGCAACCTCAAACTCTTGGGCTTAAGAGATTCTCTTGCCTCAGCCTCCCAAGTAGCTAGAACTACAGGCTCCCGTCACAGTGCCTCGCTATTTTTTGCTTGTAATTGTCATTGTTGTTTGGCAGGCCCGGGCTAGGTACAGACCCGCCAGGTCTGGGGTATGTGGCTGGTGCCCTAGCTGCTGAACTACAGGCACCGAGCCCATGATTTTGTTTTTAAAATTCACTCTGGCTAGTTGAGGTGGCTCACTCTTACAATCTGGAGGCTGAGGACAGAGGATCATTTGAGAGCAGGAGTTTGAGACCAGGCTGGGCAATGTAGCAAGACCTTGTTTCTACAGAAAAGATTAAGATTAAATAAAAAGATTAGGTTGGCATGGTGGAGTGCACTAGTAGTTCCGGCTGCTCAGGAGGCTGAGGTGGGTGGGTCACTAGAGTCCAGGAGTTCAAGGCTGCAATGAGCTGTGATTGCACCATTGCAATCCAATCTGGGCAACAGAGCAAGACTCCACCTCTAAATAATAATAATAACAATAAAATGAGCTGTGATTGTACCATTGCATCCAACCTGGGCAACAGAGCAAGACTCCATCTCTAAATAATTATAATAACCATAAAAATAACAACAGTTACGGGTTTGGCTTCCGTGTGGTTGTTGCTTAGCAGGCCGTGGGCCAGATTCAAACCCGCCAGCTCCTTATTAGGAGAGGAGCAAGATGAAAGTGGGGGCAGCCAATTACCCAATTACTGCACTCCTGTGCAGGAGAAGATGGGGGGGTTGAAATAGACCAAAGATGGAAAGATGTGTTTATAAGATATATTTTGGCACTGGGCGCCTATAGCTCAAGTGGCTAAGGCGCCAGCCACATACACCAGAGCTGGCGGGTTCAAATCCAGTCCAGGCCTACCAAACAACAGTGACAACTACAACCAAAAAATAGCCGGGCATTGTGGAGGGCGCCTGTAGTCCCAGCTACTTGGGAGGCTGAGGCAAGAGAATCATTTAAGCCCAGGAGTTGGAGGTTGCTGTGAGCTGTGACACCACCACACTCTACCCAGGGCGACAGCTTGAGGCTCTGTCTAAAAAAAAAAAAAAGTAAGATATATTTTGGAAATAGAATGGATGGGACTTGGGGATGTACACGAGGAAGGCAAGGGGTTAAAAATGATGTCAGGGCTCTGGTTTTACTAACGAGGCAATTGGTTTTTGCCAATAGACAGAAATCTGAGGAAGACCTGGGTGAACATCCAGGACAAGCGGAGATGAAGTATCTAGGCTTCCATGGGAAGAAAAATGTGATACGAGAATAAAGACACTCTTTTTATTTTATTTTTTTTAAAGACAGAGTCTCACTCTGTCACACTGGGTAGAGTGCCACAGAATCATCATCACTCACAGCAACCTCAGACTCCTGAGCTCAAGCCATCCTGTTGCCTCAGCCTCTCAACTAGCTGGGGCTACAAGTGCTCTGGGTTTTCTATTTTTAGTAGACATGGGGTCTCGCTATTGCTCACCCTGGTCTTGAACTCCTGAGCTTGAGTGACCCACCCTCCTTGGCCTCCCAGAGTGCCAGGGTTACAGGCGGGAGCCACCGCTCTGGTGGGACACCCTTCTTGTTAATGTTCAAATTACTTTGTAAGCAATAGCTAATTAGTCCTCATTATAGTTGTTCTGAGCTGTTAATTACCTGAATCCCATTTTCTAGGTCCAGAGAAGAACAAGTGTCAGTAATTTGCCTAAGGCTGCAGGAAATTATAGCACTAACAGCAGCACCAACTAATTGCTGGCAGTCTCATGCTCTATCAGCCTTTTAAGAGAGTAACTTTTGGTTAGGGTGAGTAAATCAAGTCACATTGGGAGAATATGGTATAGACTTTGGGTTCAATAGAACTAGGGTCATGTTTTGGCTTTGCTTTTTATCTGATGTGACATGGACACATATGTAATAAGAATATCCCTGAGACTCAGATTTCTTGTGTGTAGTATAGTAATTCTTACCACAGAAAGTCAAATGCTGGTTTTGCGCCCACAGCTCAGTGGTTAGGGCACTGGCCACCATAACAAAGCTGGTGGGTTTGAATCCGGTCCAGAGCCTGCTAAACAACCGACAACTACAAAAAAAAAAAAAGAAAGAAAGAAAGTCAGATGCTAAATGTGTTCTTACTTTCTTTGGCTTCTTTTTTTTGAGACAGAGTCTCACTTTGTCGCCCTGGGGAGAGTGCTGTGGCATCACAGCTCACAGCAACCTCCAACTCTTGGGCTGAAGCGATTCTCTTGCCTCAGCCTCCTGAGTAGCTGGGACTACAGGTGCCTGCCACAACGCCTGGCCATTTTTTGGTTGCAGCCATCATAGTTGTTTGGCGGGCCCAGGCTAGATTCGAACCCGCCAGCGCAGGTGTACATGGCTGATGCCTTAGCCCGTTGAGCCACAGGCGCTGAGCCTCTACTGCACTTTAACCTAGTTTATTTCTCTTTGCAGTACCCATTACCAGCTGATCAGCTGATCTATTTTATATCTATTTTCTTTTTCTTTCTTTCTTTTGAGACAGAGCCTCAAGCTGTCACCCTGGGTAGAGTGCTGTGGCATCACAGCTCACAGCAGCCTCCAATTCCTGGGCTCAAGCGAGTCTCCTGCCTCCGCCTCCCAAGTAGTTGGGACTACAGGTGCCCGCCACAACGCCTGGCCATTTTTTGGTTGCAGCCTTCATTGTTGTTTGGCGGTCCCGGGCTGGATTCGAACCTGCCAGTTCAGGTGTACGTGGCTGGCGCCTTAGCCCGCTGAGCCACAGGCACCGAGCCTCTTTTTTTTTTTTTTTTTTTTGCAGTTTTTGGCCGGGGCTGGGTTTGAACCCGCCACCTCTGGCATATGGGGCCAGCACACCACTCCTTTGAGCCACAGGCGCCACCCTCTTTTTTTATATACATCTATTTTCTTAAAATCAGGGATCTTGTTTTATTCCCTGCTGTATGGTGCTGAGCCAGCAGCATACTTAATTTTATATATTCTTTACCTAAGAAACTATTTTAACAATGCATCTTTATATATTCATATGAAAAATAAATCCTTAACCAGGCAGGGTGGCTCACACCTGTAATCCTAACATTCTGAGAGGCTGAGGCTGGTGGATCACTTGAGCTCATGAGTTCAAGACCAGCCTGAGCAAAAGTGAGACCTCATCTCTACTGAAAACAGAAAAACTGAGACAAGAGGATTGCTTGAGCCCAAGAGTTGGAGGTTGCTGTGAGCTATGACGACACAGCACTCTATGAGGGCAACAGCTTGAGACTCTGTCTCCAAAAAAAAAAAAAAAAAAAAAAATCCTTAGGGTATTTTTTTTTTTTCCCCCTTATGTAGAATCTCACTCTTTTGCCTGGGCTAGAGTGCCGTGGCCTTACCAACTCATGGCAATCTCAACCTACTGAGCTCAAGCAATCCTCCTACCCTAGCATCCTGAGTAGCTGGGACTACAGGCATGCACCACCACGCCTCGCTAGTTTTTCTATTTTTGGTAGAGATGAGGTCTCACTCTTGCTCAGGTCAGTCTTGAACTCCTGAGCTTAAGGGATCCTCCTTAAGCTCCCTGCCTCAGCCTCCCAAGAGTGCTAGCCTACAGGCCTGAGTTACTGCTCCCGGCCTTCTTAGGCTGTTCTTGAAAAGGTGTTTACCAGTTTTGTACTTCACATAATTCATGTACATAAAGATAGTACATTTGCTATGCCTTGGTAATTCTCATCACCATTTTGTGGATAACAGTTACATGGCCACGAGAACAAACCCCTTAACATACAAACTCACAAACTGCATGTACATGTACTGAACATGTGGCACAGAGCTCACACACAGGCCTCACCGTCACTTTTTCTTATCTCATGTGTTCGTTAGAGCATACATTTTCCTTTACATGTATTACTTTATGTTTACACTATTGTTCTGAGAAAATTTTTAGACCCTGTTCAAATGAACATTGCATAGAAGTAATCAAAATAAATTTTCATTTGAGCTGCTAACCACAGCTGTTTTTCATTTAATTTAATTTATTTTTTTAGACAGAGTCTCACTATGTCACCCTCAGTAGAGTGCTGTGACATCACAGCTCACCAGCAAACTCAAACTCTTGGGTTTAAGTGGTTCTCTTACCTCAGCCTCCCAAGTAGCTGGGACTGTATTTTTGGTTGCAGTTGTCATTGTGGTTTAGCTGGGCCGGGCTGAGTTTGAACCCGCCAGCCTCGGTGCATGTGGCTGGTGCCGTAAACATTGTGCGACGGGCGCAGAGCCCACAGCTGTATTTTAAAGCAGTTCTCCCTCTTAGAGTACTTCGCATAATAAAGCACATTGAGATGATGGCTAATACGTATGCAATCTTTCATTGAGCATCATTACTGAGGCTGTCATGCTAAAATAATGTTCTTGAGGTTACTAACAATGTTTGCTGTGGTTATTCTGGAAAATAGACATACAACCTTGTAGTAGAGAAACCTTAACCAAGTCATCAAGATGAATATCGCCCTTTAATGATATACCGGGGGCACAAGAGCATCGTGCTTGTGTGCTACTCCGGCTAAAAAGGCAAACTTCAATCTAATCATGAGTAAACATCAGACAACCCCAAATTGAGAGACAGTCTATAAAATAATTAGCTGGTACCCAGCAATAGTGTCAAGGTTATGGAAGAAATGCGAAGACCGAGTAGATCCAAGGAAACTAATAAGACAGACCAACTAAATCAGTGGCGAAGTGTGTCGGATCCTGTACATTAGTAGAAAATTGGTGAAATTCAAATAAGGTTTGTTGTTTAGCTAACAGACTTGTATCTGTGTTCACTTCCTGGCTTTGGTAATTGTACATAGTTATATAAGATGTTGACATTAGGGAAAGGTGGGTGAAGGGTAGACATGAACTTTCTGTGCTATTTTTACTACTCTTCTGTAAGTCTACAGTTATTTAAAAGGAAGTCAAACAAACAGAAAGAACTCTCTGCCTCTGACTTTTACAGCCTGGACTCTTAACCACCAGAATACATGTAGAATGCAGGGTCCCAGCTGTATAGGCTTTGTTTGATGATTAGCTGAAGCTGCATCATAAGATACCTGCCTGGTGACCCAGACCTAGGTCATATACTTAGGGTATCAGGAAACAAATAGGAAGAAGAGTAAGGAAGAGTTCAGCCACAATTAACCTATTTACAATTTTTCAATCTGAAAACAATTAGAAAGAATGTTGATATTTGTATGAGGTGAGACAATTAAGTTCTCGAATTCATCTTAGAAAAAGTGCTACATACCTCATTGCTGAATAACCCCAGTCACCTTGGAAGTGTTCCACTTGGGAAGCTGTGCACTGGTGCCAGTGCCTCGTCCACACTTCAAAGCACGTTTTCTGGGAGGAGTTGGTGAACTTAACTGTCAGACCTCGTACGCTGACAGCTCTGACGGCCACTCCAGGAAAGAGTTCCAATATTGCTTTGAAGACTGTACGAGGGGCTGGGCTCAGGGACGAGTTCCCAGGGAGAGTACTCCCAAGGTGGCTGTATGATCTTCCGCAAGGTGGTCTAGAGCATTTTTTCTAGGATGAGTCTCCCCGGTATAATAGCTAAATTTATATGGCACTTACTATGTGCCAAGTTTTAAGCATCTTCCACGTTTTAGCATATTTAATCCTCACACCAACCCTCTGAGGTCAGGTAATTTTCATTATCTCTGCTCTATAGAGAAAGTGCAACACAGGTTTTACGTGGTTTTTGTGAAGTCACAAATGGATAAATGGGGAAGCCGGAATGCAAACCTAAGCAGTCTGGCTTTAGAGAGGTCCTTGCACTTACTCAAGATACTACCCTGCCCTCCACATAGGTTTTCTGTTATTTGGAAACTTTATTTTGAATTACCTATGGCTTGGGAGCACCAGGATTTGCCGGTGTTTAGTTTATTAATTAATTAATTAATTTATTCAGACAGAGTCTTACTCTGTTGCCCTGGGTAGAATGTCGTGGCATCATAGCTCATAGCAACCTCAAACTCTTAGGCTCAGGTGATCTTCTTGCTTCAGCCTCCCGAATAGCTGGGACTATAGGTACCCGCCACAAGCCCAGTTAGTTTTTCTGTTTTTAGTAGAGTTGGGATCTCCTTTTGCTCAGGCTCGTCTCAAACCCCTGAGCTCAAGCAGTCCACCCACCTCGGCCTCCCAAAGTGTTGGGATTACAGGCGTGGGCCACCGCACCTGGCCTGTTTTGTGTTTTGACGCTTGTAATCCTTTGGGCCTTCAATGACTGTGTCTAATGGTGACCCGGCTAGCAGGTCACTGTCACCCTGCCAGGCCTGGGTCTATAGAGAGAGCACTAAGACCTTGGGTGGGTTGGCTGCCGGGCTAATCTTTGCCCCAGAAACTTGGAGAGAAAAGATTTTCTTTCCAAGCCCAGGGCTCAGTTCTCTATTTTATAAGTATGTTTCTTTATTTCCCCCTAAACAAAACCCAAACCAAATGCATGCTATATAATCAGGGAGTTTGCAAAGCAGGGATTCCAGCTCTCTCTGATATTATCAGAACTAAACATGCAAACCAACAGGCTCCTACAACTATTGTTGAGTCAATTCAATCAGAAAAACAGAAAATGCACTACTGGTAGGCCAGCCAGAGCTGGGGGAGGAAAGCTAAACTGCTATTCATAAAGTCTGATTCATCTAGAAAAAGAAAAAGTCAGATGCCATCAGATTGGGATTTGGGTTCACTGCAGTGAGGAGTACAGAACCTTCGTTCTCTCGGTGGTGACTGAGCCATTATTTCACTCTGAACATAAAGAACTGTTGTGTTGCACACCCCTCACTGTAATTAGCTCTGGAAAACAGGGGGTGAAGAATTGAACACGAGAAGTAGGTCCTTGGCTGTGGGCCAAGCACTCAGAATTATTTATTTCATTTTGGTTAAGGAAACAGAAAGTAAGAGGGCCATGTCTCATTACCTGTTTCTTTATGGGCCCCTAATTGAAGTGCAATGTACAATAATTATGCACTCTTCTGTTTGAGAGCAATAAGAGGTTCCTTCCAAGAGACCGGGATTGGACGTGATGGTTTGAGCCAGTGATGTGCTTGTGTTTAACCACCAATGCAGGAGAGGTGGAGGGGCTGACTGTAGTGTTGGCCAATAAATGCAGTGTAAATGTTCCCACTCTTACCGGCTTCAAGCTACTAATCTGACATCACTGAATTTATACCATTGCCAGCATTCAAACGTAGTAGATGCAAACCACCTTAAAAACATAGATAATAGTAAACTGTAATAAAATAATGAGGATGTGGCTCGGCTCCTATGGCTCAATGGGCTAAGGCGCCAGCCATGTACACCTGAGCTGGCGGGTTCGAATCCAGCCCGGGCCTGCCAAACAACAATGACGGCTGCAACCAAAAAATGGCCGGGCATGTATATTTGAATGGTCAGGAGAAAACTTCTAAATACGGATCAAAAATGTTCTCACATAGTAATGAGAAAGTCTCTTGAATGTTATCGCAATCAGGTTGATGAAAATATCTCTGATTGTATCTGTGCCCATGACTGAATTATTGTACACAGCTATGATTCAATAAAAAAAAACAAAAAAGAAAAAAAAATGGCTGGGCGCTGTGGCGGGCGCCTGTGGTCCCAGCTACTTGGGAGGCGGAGGCAAGAGACTCGCTTGAGCCCAGGAATTGGAGGTTGCTGTGAGCTGTGATGCCACAGCACTCTATCCAGGGTGACAGCTTGAGGCTCTGTCTCAAAAAATAATAATAATAATAATAATGAGGATGTAATAGCTTTGAACATTTGTTGCTTAATTTTGAATGTAATGTATTTAATTATAAATCTATAGAATTTACTTTTTTTTTTGAGAAGGAGTCTCATTTTGTCACCATAGAGTGCTGCGGGATCATAGCTCACGCAACTTCAGACTCTTGGGCTCAAGTGATCCTCTTGCCTCAGGCTCACCCGCCACCATGCCCAGCTAGTTTTTTTATTTTTAGTAGAGACAGCTCTTGCTCAGGCTGATTTTGAACTACTGAACTCAGGCAATCCACCCTCCTCCACTTCTCAGAGTGCTAGGATTATAGTGGTGAACCACTGCACCCAGCTGAATTGGTTGTGTTTCTGAAAAGTTAGCCATCAGTCTGGGAGCCTGTCAGAGCCACTGTCGGGACAGCAAGTCAGGGGCCACTGTGTGGTCTGGGACCGGGAAGAGAACAGCAGGCCTATTGCTTCAAAATGGAATTAACCATTCTCATGTGGGGCTTCTCTTTTCTGTGAGAATTGTTATTCTCACGTTCATTGCCATTCCCAATTATAGTCTGTATGCTACCTAATTCAAATGTGTCATTTTACAAAATGAGAAAAGTCAGTCTCAGAAGAGTCTCATCATAATAACTGATATTCATTAAACTTCTACTCTTTCACTTCTGCTGGTGGTATAAACATAGGACAGATGGGACTTTGTTTTTTTTTGCAGTTTTTGGCTGGGGTTGAACCCACCACCTCCAGTATATGGGGCCACACCTTATTCCTTGAGCCACAAGCACCGCCTGACAAAAGGGACTTTCATATACCTTGTTCTTATTCCTATTTTGTCTATGGAAAAATAAAAGTTCTGAAGAGCTGGCCACTTGGTTAAACAAGTCAAGTGCTCCAGAATGGACACGGCTTCTCATAGGCTCATAGGTGCTCTTAAGAACAGACAAATCTCCAGATCTGGGAAAAAGCGATTGTCACAAAAACAAACACCTTTTGCTTCTTCTCTTTTCTTTTCTTTTCTTTCTTTCTTTTTTTTTTTTTTTTTGCAGTTTTTGGCCGGAGCTGGGTTTGAACCCACCACCTCTGGTATACGGGGCCAGCACCCTACTCCTTTGAGCCACAGGTGCCACCCATTTGTTTTGTTTTTTAAATGGAATAATGTGCTGTATCCATTAATAATAACATGGTTTTTATAATACTGTATATATCATAATAAAAGTGCTTTTCTTTTTTTCTTTTTTTGAGACCTGTTGCCCTGGGTAGAGCACCAAAGCTCACAGCAGCCTCAAACTCTTGGGCTTAAGTGATTCTCTTGCCTCAGCCTCCCAAGTAGCTGAGACCACAGGCGCCTGCCACAATGCCCAGCTATTTTTTGGTTGCAGTTATCATTGTTGTTTAGCAGGCTCGGGCGTGGCTTGAACCCACCAGCCTCAGTGTATGTGGCTGGCGCCCTAGCCACTGAGCTACAGGCGCCGAGCTATAAAAGTGCTTTCCAAAACACATTCCTAGAGTATGTCCAAGGATGTCCATTGTGTTGTTCCTAAAAGCAAAAACTTGGACACAATATAAACATCAATCAGGAGGGATACTGGTCAAATACATTTTGGCAATTGCACAAATGGAATATTAACAGCAGTGAGGCAGATTCAAAAGCACATATACAAAAGGATACACCTTAGGTTAAACTGTAGCTGAAAAATGCAAGGGCAGAAAAGTGTCACTATTTATGCAAAACAAGAAGAGAAGAGATATGTGGTTGTCTGTCTGCTACACATCTCTGAGAGAATTCACACACAACACACAACAATTACCTCTAGGAGCCTGAGAGATTGGAGTGGAAGGGAGATGGCATTTTTACAACATAGCATTTTATATTGTTTGTCCTTTATCCATGTACAGCCATTACCTATTCAAATATAACGTTAAAAAATCACAGTCACACACATTATCTTTTTTTGTCTTCATGATGCCCTGGGCTGTAGCTAGGTTTTATTTTTCCAAGTTAGAGATGAGGAAATGGAGGCCCATAGAAAAGTGACTGGCTCAGTGTTACCCAATAAGTAAAGAGGCCAAGGTCAGGTTGAGATAGCTTGTGATGTCAGGGTGGGTGGGAATGGATCCAAATTATCTCATTCTTAGCCCTGGCTTGTCCTGTCCCCCTGAGGATTGATTGATGATTAGTAAACAAGGGAAGTCATCTAAATCACTCCTATAGTAGTTATAAGCATAGACTCTCGAACCAGGTGGCCCAGGCATGAGTCTGAGTATTGTCACTTACTGCTGTGTGACAGGCAAGTTCACTTAACCTCTCAGCGGATCAGATTTCACAGACGTAAGATGGACAGAATAATAATACTATGAGACTCTAGTTTGTTATTTTTTTTTTGAGACAGAATCTCACTATGTCACCCTTGGTAGGGTGTCATGGCGTCACAGCTCACAGCAACCTCAAACTCTTGGGCTTAAGCGATTCTCTTGCCTCAGCCTCCCAAGTTGCTGGGACTACAGGCACCCACCACAACGCCTGGCTATTTTTTGTTGTTGTTGTTGTAGTTGTCATTCTTGTTTAGCAGGCCAGGCCCAGGTTTGAACCCACCAGCCTGAGCACGGGTGCCAAGCTGAGACTCTAGGTTTTGTTTTGTTTTAGAGACAGAGTTTCACTCTGTCACCCTTGGTAGAATGCTGTGGCATCACAGCTCACAACAACCTCCAGCTCCTGGGCTCAGGTGATTCTCCTGCCTCAGCCTCCCAAGTAGCTGGGATTACAGGCACCTACCACAACGCTTGGCTATTTTTTTGTTGCAATTTAGCCGGGGCCAAGTTCGAACCCGCCGGACCAGTATATGGGGCCAGCACCATACTCACTGAGCCACAGGCACTGCCCGAGACTCTAGGTTTTTTGCAAGGAGCACTTAAATAGTGCCTGTCACGGAGTATACTATAGAAATATTTGTTAAATCAATAAATATATACCAACGTCCTTACAGTAGCTTATGCGACGTCGCTTACCAAAAAGCAGCTTCTTTTCTTCACTTTGTGTTTCTGAAGTGCCTCTTACTCATTCTTTGAGAGAAAAGACTATGGCTTCATCATATTTATATACCCCACCACACCTGACACAGAGCTTTGTATACAGTAGGTACACAATAAATGCTTGCAACACTGAATTAAGCCATTTAAATCTTGGACCCAAATCTGCTACTTGAAATCTTGGAAAACTCTCTTCAGGTATTCCCTGTCATTGTCAAGAAGGGTCTTTAGAACTACTTTTTCTGGCCAGGCCCGGTGGCTCACACCTGTAATCCTAGCACTCTAGGAAGCTGAGGCAGGTGGATAGCCTGAGCTTCAGAGTTCAAGATCAGCCTGAGCAAGAGCAAGAACTCATCTCTACTAAAAATAGAAAAGCTGGGTGTTGTGACAGGCACCTACAGTCCCAGCTATGCAGGACACTGAGGCAAGAGGGTCACTTTAGCCTAAGAGTTTTCAATTGCTCGGAGCTATGATGCCATAGCACTCTACTGAGGCAACAAAGTGAGACTCCATCTCAAAACAAACAAACAAACAAAAAAAGCCTTATTTTTTCTGATAGTAAAACATAAATTACAAAATTTGCTGTACCCCATGATTGCATTTATGTACACAACCATGATTTAATTTAAAAAAAATTGCCATTTTATTTTATTTATTTTTGTTTGAGACAGAGCCTCAAGCTATTGCCCTGGGTAGAGTGCCATGGTGTCACAGCTCACAGCAACCTCCAACTCCTGGGCTTAAGTGATTCTCCTGCCTCAGCCTCCCAAGTAGCTGGGACTACAGATGCCCACCACAAAACCCGGCTCTTTTTTGGTTGTAGTTGTCATAGTTTGGCAGGCCCGGGCCGGATTCGAACCCACCAGCTCTGGTGTATATGCCTGGCGCCTTAGCCATTTGAGCTACAGGCGCCAAGCCTGCCATTTTAATTTTATTTTGAGATAAGGTCGTGCTATGTTGCTCCAGCTGGTCTAAACTTCTAGACACAACCAATCCTCTCACCTCAGCCTCCCAAGTAATGGATTACAGGCAGGCATGACCATACCTAGTTCATTTTATTGATTGATTGATTGATTGATTGATTGATATAGAGCCTCAAACTGTTGCCCTGGGTAGAGTGCCGTGGCATCACATCTCACAACAACCTCCAACTCTTGGGCTCAAGCAATTCTCCTGCCTCCACCTCCCAAGTAGCTGGGACTACAGGTGCCCGCCACAACGCCTGGCTGTTTTTTGGTTGCAGCTGTTGTTGTTTGGTGGGCCCGGGCTGGATTCAAACCCGCCAGCTCAGGTGTATGTGGCTGGTGCCTTAGCTGCTTGAGCCACAGGTGCCGAGCCACCTAGTCCATTTTAATGATTTTTTTTTTTTTTTTTTTGCAGTTTTTGGCCCGGGCTGGGTTTAAACCTGCCACCTCCAGCATATGGGGCCAGCGCCCAACTCCTTTGAGCCACAGGTGCCGCCCCATTTTAATGATTTTTAAATACACATTTAAGTACATCCTCCATGTTGCATAGCCATCCTTACTAACCTTTATAGAACTACGGTATAATCTCCATAGTTGACCACCTCCCTACACTGACCACCTCCTTAAGTGGATCTCATTTGCTGGGCATGGTGGCTCATGCCTGTAATCCTAGCACCTGGGAGGCTGAGGCTGGCAGATTGCCTGAGGTCACAGGTTCAAGACCAACCTGAGCCAGAGCTAGACCTCACTGTTAGAAAAAAAATAGCCGGGCATTGTGGAGGCATCTGTAGTCCCAGCTGCTTGGGAGGCTGAGGCAAGAGAATCACTTAAGCCAAAGAGTTTGAGGTTGCTGTGATCTGTGACACCATAGCACTCTACTGAGGACAACAAAGTGAGACTCTGTCTCACAAAAAGAAAGGTTGACCTAATTTTCATAGACTGGACATGCATCCCATGTACAGTAGGCCTAGTTCCTGATGTGGACCACCTCCATATGTTGACCAGTTTGTTACAGTCCCTTGATGGTGAACTTACAGAGGTTCTACTATATTTTAAAAGGATACCCACAATAGTTGATATTTGTTTGTTTATTAAAAAGGTAATATATGCAGATGGCAAAAGTATAAACAGTCTGTCAGGAAAATCTTCCCATCCCAAACACTTAGCCCTCCCATTTCTCCTTTTCAGAGACACCTGCTAATGGGATGAGAACATAAATACTACTGGTGCTCTCTGGGCTAAGTTTAAATCCTGGCTATACCAGTGACTAGCTGTGTGACCTCAGCCAAATTACTAGGCCTCTCTGTGTCTCTACAAGATAGAGATAATATTAGTACCAACCTTCTAGGGGTGTTGTAAAGATTCTTAAGTTGATATGTGGAAAGTGCCTTAATTGTGCACACAGAAAATACTTTCTACAGCCAGGCGGGGTGGCTCACACCTGTAGTCCTAGCACTCTGTGAGGCCGAGGCAGATGGATTGCCTGAGCTCACAGGTTTCAGACCAGCCTGGGCCAGAGCAAGACCTCGTCTCTAAAAACAGCCAGGCATTGGGCGGTGCCCATAGCTCAGTGGGTATGGCACTGGTCACATACATATGGTGGGTTCAAACCCAGCCTGGGCTTGCTAACCAACAATGACAACTGCAACCAAAAAATAGCCGGGCTTTGTGACTGGCACCTGTAGTCCCAGCTACTTGGGAAGCTGAGGCAAGAGAATCACTTGAGCCCAAGAGTATGAGATTGCTGTGAGCTATGACACCATAGCCTCTACCGAGGGCGATAAAGTAAAACTCTGTCTCAAAAAAAAAAGAAAGAAAGAAAATACTATCTGCTTCCTGTGAATACTACTCAAGGGCTATTATTCTCCCAAATACCTCAGTGTATACAAATGTGATAGGCAAATCTGTTTGTGTCAAAGTAGAAAGTTAGCGTGGGAGTGCTGAAGCAGGAGGGCAGGATGAAGCCGTTTATATGTAGAACACTATGGAAAGCAGGAGCTTCTGTTCTGCCTGACTGCTAATGAGTTCTCTGGCCTTCAGAGTATTTCTCTGGGGCTTTGTTTTCTCACCTGTGACACAGGAACATTGGACAAGATGAGTTCTGAGGTCCCTGTGTGCCTCTAACAGGTTTGAAAAGTGCCAGGACTTTTTTAAAGGAAACTTAAGAAAGTGGAGCAGTTAGTAGAGGGAGGCCGGTTCCTCAAACAAGTACTGATACGTCAGTGGGACCGAGACTCCCAGATCGACTGTGCCACCTGCTCGAGCTGTCTGTCTTCCCACATCCTCTTTTAACGGCACTCTGCCCCATCCTGCCGCGGTTAAGATTCAATTTCAAGTTCACATGGTCCAGTTCTGAAAGACCAAAGGGACTCTTTCTTGGCTCTGATGACCCATAGGGTAGTCTGCTACCTGTCTTATTCTGATCACAAGCCAGAACTACTGCACTGATAGGTCAGTGAGTCTCTTGCTTGGTTTTCTGATGCGGTAAAATTTGTTAGCTAGTAACCTGGTTATTTTCTGATGTGCTTGGCCAGATGGCACTTTCGGTGATAAAACTGTTCAGGCCAAGAGGTTTCACTATGTTCTGTACCTCATCTGCACTGTTTCTCGCGTATCAACATTTCTACGTGTGCAAACTTTTTTCTGGGTCCCCGAAACTTAGATATTCAATGATGAAAAATGATGAGGGAAGCTCTTAGTGATAGCCTTAGATCATTATCTAAATCCTGTTTGATTACACTTTCAAATCAAATTATATATTATATATAATCATAGATTATCATGTAATTATAAAATTATATACATATATACACAGTTGGAATACTTCAATTATGAGCATTTAGAAATTTACCATTACTTTTGTTATTACTACATTATTACTGTAATTGTTTATTTTCTTTTTTCGTTTTTTTTTTTAGAGACAGAGTCTCACTTTATTGCCCTGGGTAGAGTGCCGTGCCATCACAGCTCACAGCAACCTCCAACTCCTGGGCTTAGGCAGTTATCTTGCCTCAGCCTCCTGAATAGCTGGGAGTACAGGTGCCCGCCACAACGCCCAGCTACTTTTTTGTTATTGCAGTTTGGCTGGGGCTGGGTTCAAACCTGCCACGCTCGGTATATGGGACTGGCGCCCTACCCACTGACCCATAGATGTTGCCCTATAATTGTTTTATTAATAATGAATATTGGGCCAGGTACAGTGGCTCATGACTGTAATCCCAGTGCTTTGGGAGTCCAGATGAGAGGATCCCTTGAGGCCAGGAGTTTGAGACCAGCCTGGACAGCATAGTGAGACCCTGTCTTTACAAAAAATTAATGAGACTTGGTGGTGCATGTCTATAATCCCAACTACTCAGGAGGCTGAAGCAGGAGGCTCACTTGAGCCCAGAGAGTTGGAGGCTATAGAGAGCTTAGATCTGGGGCACTGCACTCTACCCTGGGTGACAGAGTGAGAGCCTGTCTCTTTAAAAAAATTGTTTTCTGGTGGCATCCGTAGCTCAGTTGGTAAGGCGCTGGCCACATACACTGAGGCTGGCAGGTTCGAATCCAGCCTGGGCCAGCTAAAATCAACAATGACATTTGCAACCAGAAAATAGCTGGGGCTCGGTGCTCAAATGGCTAAGGCGCCAGCCACATATACCAGAGCTGGTGGGTTTGAATCCAGCCCTGGCCTGCCAAACAACAATGACAACTGCAACCAAAAAATAGCTGGGCATTATGGTGGGTGCCTGTAGTCCCAGTTACTTGGGAGGCTGAGGCAAGAGAATCGCTTAAGTCCAGGAGTTTGAGGTTGCTGTGAGCTATAATGCCACGGCACTCTACCCAGGGGGACAGCTTGAGGCTCTGTCCTCTGTCCTGTCTGTTTTTAAAAAAAAAAAAAATAGCTGGGCATTGTAGTGGACGCTTGTAGTCCCAGCTGCTGGGGAGGCTGAGGCAAGAGAATCGCTTAAGCCCAAGAGTTGGAGGTTGCTATGAGGCCACGGCACTCTACAGGGTGACAACTTGAGATTCTTGAAAAAAAAAAAAAATTTTTTTTTTTTTACAGAACACCTATGCATTATCACTTAGAAAGTATCTTTTAAAATATTATCTTATTTGATCTATACTATTGTCCTTTGGGGAGGTATAGGAGGGTAGGTAAGAAAGTAAGTTTCAGAATTCTACCAAGTGTCCTTACTTGTAAATTGGGGACAGTAATATCTAATCCATAAAGTTGTGGGGGGCTTCAGAGACAATACGGAGCCAGACTCAGTTCCTAGCACATAAAAATAGTAGTTATTAAAATTGTTCTCATTATTTTCCTTCTGTATATAGGGAAACTGAGCCTCAAGGAGATGAAGAGATTTACTTGGGGTTGTTTTTGCCATAGTAATAAAACAGTGATGCAAATGTAGGTTTTCTGGATTCAAAACCCGCCTGAGTTCCTTCCACAGTATGGCATTGAACTAAAAGTGTCCTGTGTTTCATTTAACATGTTAAAAAGATACATAGTATTTGATGTTTTTACGAAATGTTATGTACTATTTTCCTTATTTCTCTTTACCTCTTGATAGCTTTTCTTCTTCTTCTTCCTCTTTCATTTAATAGAACCCAAATTAGGGAGTTAGAAATATATAGCGATAAAACCAGTTGCTGGAATGCTTTCTCATGCGTCATCTTTCAGCCAAACCACTTGAACTTACATTCAACTGGCTACCTCTTTGCAAGCCTCTGAAGACGCCCTTCCATCTATGGAGCCGGGAGTTCTATTCACTGTCACCTCGTACAGCTTTTTCATGAAACAGAGAAGAGTAAAGGGACCAGAGTAAGTTCAAATTAGTGACGGGAAAACTAGAGAAAGAGCCAGAACTAGAACCGACGTGTGCGGGAGCATCCCAGTCCACATTTCTTCTCTTTGCTCATCAATGGGAGTTCTCCCTCCTCTACACTTTAACTAAAATGAATGGACATGATTTTCCTGATTCCATGTGACAGATTCAGGGATCATTCTAAATATCAGTGGGTTACACAATTGTGACACTCGAGACGCCCGCAGTCATAAGACCAGCTAGGCTTCTTTGGAAATCACAGCTTTCAAGATGGGAGTCTCCTCCCAAGGTTTTTGTTCTGGTCTTAGGGCGGTAACAAGAGGCTTTCTCGTGACATACCTAAGCCTTCCTGCTTTGGGCTGAATTGAAAGTAGGGCAGTGCACACCAATCCCATGGTATTTCAGTGTCTCTCGGGTCCTCGCCAAGATTAGGAAGTATGAACGTTTAAATCCCAGACCTGCAGGCTCCTCTCCTCCCTCCCTCCTTTCTCCCTTTTTAGGCCAAGCATACTGGTAAACCCCAATGTGGAGATTTTCCCAAAGAGAGGCCTTTTGTAAACTTGATCTCTGGAAGTTCCCTTCTCCTTCTTTCTCCCACAGCTGTAGGGCCTCCCTCAACATGCCCACGAAGGCCACCCACCAGGGCACGGAGGAGGAAAATGAAATCTGTATGCAGAGTATGATTTCTTTATTTCTGAAATTGTTTTTCATTTTTTTAGAGATGGGGGTCTCACTATATTGCGCAGGCTGGCCTCAACTTCCTGGGCCCACGTGATCCTCCTGCCTCTGCCTCCAGAGTAGCTGGGAGCACTGCCACGCTTGTGGCATTGTGCAGACACGGATTTTTGAGTTATGAGGATTCCCGACTCCTTTAAGCACAATGAGCGAAATCAGACAGTGATGGTCATCTTGTGTTTTCAACAGTGTACAAATTATTTTCAAACTCTTCTTGTCATGTAGACTTGGATTCCATTCCTTACTAGCTGGGAGACCTTGAACAAGTCGGTTTAACCTCTCTGAGCTTCTATTTGTCCCTCTGTGCACTAAGTACCAATAACTCAAAGGGCTGATACCAGAAACAAACCCTGTGACCCGCTTAGTGTAGCGCAGCCAGTAGCAAATGCTGATACCTCTTCCTTCCCCTTCTCCACCTGTTCAAACCCTTCTTGGTTCTTTTCTCATTTCCACTAACAGCACGGCTGAACTCGGGTTCATTTTCCCATGCTAACTCCCCATTTCTTACACTCCAGCTTGCTTTAGTTCGTTTCCATTTCCACTCATCGGGGAAGACCAACTTTCCTTCTCCTGGCTCTGGAATTTATGTTTCTGTCTGTTTGCTTGAAGTCTAACATTGCAGGGGATCAGGTTGCGTCTTCCATTCCTGCTAATCTTGGTTCTTCAGATGGAATCAGGTCCTCTTTGGTAGCAAATTTTAAATGACACCACAGGCAAAGCACAGAAAGTCAGCTGAAACCAGCCTTCCCGAAAGACCAGCTGCCTGCTCAGCCAACCGTTCTGGATTCCTCTACTGGACCAGACCTTCTTCTGGACAATTTATTTAGCTCTCGGTTACAGGTCAGAGCTGGTTTTTTTTTTGCTTCCACCCTGTGATAACTATGAAGATAGCAGGAGAGATGGCATCTTGGAGATGCCTCAGGCTCATCTGTGGCAATTTTAGTGGGGCCATTTAGCCGGATTTGCACCAACCCTCAGGCCTCACTCATTTTCACACTTGTGGAATTTGCTCCATGGATTCTTGAAGGCAGGGGCAAGTCTGCTTGGAGCCCCCCTTCTTTGCAGTAAGATCACAATCACAGCAGCCTTGTGGGAGGGATAAGGAGATGTTTCCTAACCTCTTTTCAAGGCACAATCACAATTCCTCTTGGCCTAGAGCTGGGTTGGGAACATGGCTTCCAACTTCTTACTGTGTACCTAAGCATTCTAGCCAAGAAATCACAGCACAGGGGTCATTTATTCATTTGTCAAATATTGATTGGACATCTACTCTGTACAAGGTACTCTGCTAGGGCCTTGGTTTAGAAAGAAGAGTAAGTCCCATTTCCCAGTGAGGTAAGTCAAGTAGGCCTGCACATGATCACAGCGTGGTGTGCGTCGCAGCCTAAGAGAGGTTTGTGTTAAGGTCCAATCGTCTCAGAGGAACGAGGTCCTCACACCGCACATGTAGAACGTGGAGAATGACAGGTGACATCGTAGAGGAGGTGAAGAAGGGGACTCAACCACTGGAGACAAGCAGTGCGAGGGCCAAGGCTGGGGGGAAAGAAAAGACTGGTCGGCGCCTTAACGAGACAGCGGCCACTGGGGGTGCTCAGCCCTCGAGCCCGCCAGACAGCCCTGAGGGTCGGTGCCCAACAAGTCTCAGAGTCATCCCAACAGAAGGGCAGAGAAGTTGGTGGGGAGTCGCCTCCAGGGATTCCCACAGCCAAAGAAAAGGCCCAGAAAGTGAGATGTAGCGATTGGCGCAGCTCTGGGTGTGTACCGGCCAGGGCAGCCAGACGTGAGCCAGGCCCTCACGGCGTCGGCCACGTGGGACCAAGGGCAGCAAGGCGTGAAAGAGAACAGCGAAGGATGGAAAGATAGAAATTGAAAGGAAAGTGGGAGCCAAAGGGTGCACCTTACTCAGTATGGGTGGGGACACCGGGTAGCAGAGCGACATGGTCAGATGAGCAAAGTGCCACGTGAACACATGGGCTGTGACGGGAAGGCGGAGTGACACGCGGACACTGGCTTTGCCAGCACCTACTTTTTGTATGCGCCCAGGCAAAGCAGGGCCCATGCTGTCATAATGATTGGCTGTGCGTGCCTGTGCTCCGCCGCCAGACTGTCAATCTGTGGATTATGACTTCATTCACCATCCTGAGCCTGAGCCCTAGCTCAAAATCTAGCACAGGGCAAGGACTCCGAAAGTATTTGAGTGACGGATGTCTAGGTTGGTTTATTCTTGCAGCTCTATGCAGAACTATTTACTGTGCTTATGGCAGGATTATCCTTAATCCGAAAGGGCCCTACATTGTCCTGCGCGTGCATTTTGTAAGTGGACTGGAAAGGCGTTGCTGACAAGATGCTCAGAAGCATTTTGGAATTCGTTCCCTGGAAGCCCAGGGCCGGTCATAGACGATGCTCCCTTCCCCGTGCAGCTCTAGCAAGGTTCCAGTGGGACGTTGCCTAATTGTCGCTTCCAGGGAAGACATTTTGCTGCCGTTCTGATATCACCAGAGGAGCCTGGACTTTCCCTCTGGCCTCAGCCAACTAAGTGGCCAAGCACCGTCCTTCTGCCCAGTTTGAATAGCAGTTGCTTCTGGTTGCCAACCAGAGAAAGAGGCTATCATTGTCATTCAACAAGAGGACACTTTTGTGAAGTGGGTGTGTGAACTTTTCAGAAAATCCCCATGGAAAGGGGAAATATCCGGATGGTAAACAAGAAGAAAATAGAAACACTGCAGACACCAAAGTCGTTTCTGGAATGGGGCCCCACACTCAGCGGTTCTGACCCAGACCTAAGGTAGAGGAGAATGAATAAGGTCCCGTTATCATAGACAGAGTCCACAAAGAACCTCGATAGGTCGTTCAATACTTCTCCCTGCTGTGGGCACAAACTGAATTCATTAAACAGTCATACTTCAAAATTTTTAGGAAAAGAGTTTTTTTTTTGTCTTTTCCCATAGGGATCAAAAACTGTTTACAGGTAAGAAGCCCTTCCTAGGTATAATAGAACCTCCTTTTGAAAACTCATAGCATAGCCAAGGAAACTAAAGCAGAGACAGTACTAAAATATATGTCTCTTGACCCCCAGTTCAGAAAGTTCCTTTGATCATTTATCAAGCGCTCCTTGAGTACCTACCATGGGAAATTCTATTTGGAGCTGTGCAAATGCAGCTCAACGAGGCAGCTTCTGTACCACTGAGAGGAGGCTCATAAGCCACTTGAACACAAATATTTGCATCTACTTAGGTATAACCAAATGCCAGGGCTGCTACAATAAAGGCGTGTTTGAATGCATCTCTTGAAGTCCTACCACGGGTCTTTTTGGTTGCAAAACATGGGTGCTAGTATTTATAACAGGTTGTAAATTTTTCTTCTCTTTCTACCATCTCCATGTCCATTAAGACATGAATTCACATCGGCTCGGCACCTGTGGCTCAAGCAGCTAAGGCGCCAGCCACATACAACTAAGCTGGCGGGTTCGAATCCAGCCCAGGCCCGCCAAAACAATAATGACGGCTACAACCAAAGAATAGCCGGGCATTGTGGTGGGTGCCTGTAGACCCAGCGACTTGGGAGGCAGAGGCAGGAGAATTGCTTGAGCCCAGGAGTTGGAGGTTGCTGTGAGCTGTGATGCTACAGCACTCTACTCAGGGTGACAGCTTGAGGATCTGTCTCAAAAAAAAACAAAAGACATGAATTCACAGCCGGGCGTGGTGGCTTACTCCTATAATCCTAGCACTCTGGAAGGCTGCAGTGGGGTGGATTGCCTGAGCTCAGGCATTCGAGACCAGGCTGAGTAAGAGTAAGACCCTGTCTCTACCAAAAATAGAAAACTAGCTGGGCATTGTGGTGGGAGCCTTGTAGTCCCAGCTACTCTGGAGGCTGAGGCAAGAGGATCTCTTTAGCCCAAGAGTTTGAGGTTGCTGTGAGCTGTGATGCCATGGAGCTCTACTCAGGGCAACAGAGTGAGCCTCTGTCTAGAAAAAAAAAATTGGGGACATACTTTTTTTTTTTTGAGACAGAGCCTCAAGCTGTCACCCTGGATAGAGTGCCGTGGCATCACAGCTCACAGCAACCTCCAATTCCCGGGCTCAAGCGGGTGTGGGCTCAAGCAAGTCTCTTGCTTCCGCCTCCCAAGTAGCTGGGACCACAGGCACCCGCCACAACGCCCAGCCATTTTTTGGTTGCAGCTGTCATTGTTGTTTGGTGGGCCCGGGCTGGATTCGAACCCCACCAGCTCAGGTGTACATGGCTGGCGCCTTAGCCTGTTGAGCCACAGGCGCCAAGCCATTTGGGGCATACTTAATGACAATTGTATAAATCTCTGCCTTTTATTATGAATACAAAAAATGACAAATGAAATCAACTGCTTAAAAGAAGTAAGCATAAAGAAAAAGAAAATAGGACTTGGCGCCTGTGGCTCAGGTGGCTAGGGCACCAGCCACATACACCTGAGCTGGCGGGTTCGAGTCTAGCCTGGACCCGACAAACAACAATGACGGCTGCAACCAAAAAAAAAAAAAAGCTGGGCATTGTGGTGGGCATCTGGTAGTCCCAGTTGCTTGGGAGGCAGAGGCAGGAGAATCACTTGAGCCCAGGAGTTGGAGGTTGCTATGAGCTGTGATGCCATGGCACTCTACCCAGGCAACAGCTTGAGGCTCTGTCTTTAAAAAAGAAAAAAGGAGAAAAGAAAATAGGCTGGGTGCCCGTAGCTCAGTGGTTAGGGTGCCGGCCACACGCTCTGGGCTGGTGGGTTTGAACCCAGCCCAGGCCTGCTAAACAAACAAACAATAATAAAACAATTATCCAGGCATTGTGGGGGGCATCTATCATCCCAGCTACTTGGGGAGGCTGAGGCAAGAGAATTGCTTGAACTCAGGAGTTGGAGGTTGCTGTAAGCTATGATGCCACAACACTCTACCCAGGTTGACAGAGTGAGACTTTGTTTAAAAAAAAAAAATTGGGCTTGACAGTGTGGGTCAGATATGCATTGCAGTAATAGTGCTACTTAGTCTAGAACCAAATCTCCTTCTATCAAAGGCAGTGACCTAGTTTCAACTGCCTGCCTCAAGCTGGTTGCTGTAGAGAACCCATTCTGCCCAATTCTGAGGTGCCCCACTCTATCTTATGCACCCGTACTTTGATTGATGGCCATATGAAGCTCAAAACTTTAGAAGTTCTTGCTGTGACCTATGTCATCACACCATGGCACACTACCTATGGCAACAGCCTGCCACCACCTGCTTCTTCCTTACCACATTCAATTGGTCATCAAATTCTCCCAGTTCTCTTTTTTCAGCCCATCAGGGGAATTCAATTACAGCACTTGGAAACCATACAGCCATTTCAAGCAGAAAGAGATTTATTTATGCTATTAGGTGCTTATACAATTGTTGGAAGAACAGGCACTCTTTTTTTTTTTTTTTTTGAGACAGCGTCTCAAGCTGTCCCCCTGGGTAGAGTTCTGTGGCATCACAGCTCACAGCAACCTCAAACTCTTGGGCTTAAGTGATTCTCTTTCCTCAGCTTCCCAAGTAGCTGGGGCTACAGTCACCTGCCACAACGCCCGGTTATTTTGTTGTTGTTATTGTTGTCATTGATGCTTTAGCTGGCCGGGGCTGGATTTGAACCTGCTAATCTCCGTGTATGTGGCCGGCACCCTACCCACTGAGCTATGGGCGCCACCAGGCGCTCTTTTTCTTGAGACAGAATCTCACTCTGTTCCCCTGGGTAGAGTGCAGTGGCATCATAGCTCACAGCAACCTAAACTCTTGGGCTCAAGAGATCCTCTTGCCTCGGGCTCCCATGTAGCTGGGACTACAGTAGCCCACAGGCCTGGCTTTTTTTTTTTTTCTATTTTTAGTAGAAACAGTGGTCTCACTCTTGTTTAGTCTGGTTGGAAACTCCTTAGCTCAAGCAATCCTCCTGCCTTGGCTTCCCAGAGTGCTAGGATTACCTGTGCACCTGGCCAGAGCAGGCACTTGGGCTGGACCTTTGGGTATGACGTCTGTAGTAACGTGTAGAACTGGCCTGCAGGGGAAGCTGATGCATTCATCACAACCAGGAAGGTAGGGAATCTGAAAACCCCACTGGAGCCGTTGTGTTCAGGAACATGGCACTCGCGTTGCAATCTAAGGATCAGAAGGCCACCACAGCGTCATCTGCAACAGAGCCATGTCGTGTCTGATAGATCCAGAACAGCAAAAGACGGGCACCTGTGCCCTGTGTCTCCACACCCACGAAACTAGAGCAGCAGGCTGGGATGCCACTGCCGGAGCATTATTCACGCTTATGACTGGGCTTGCCGGAGGAAACAGCCGGAAACAGCCAGAAGCCTGGCCTCTCCTTCACGGGCCCCTCCCAATCCTGCACAAATGCGTTTGTCAGAACTTACGTTACTTTTAGAACTGCAAGGGGGTCTGGCAAAGGTAGCTCCTAGCGTTGCGGCCTCTTAGTACAGGAAGGCACACAAGGACGGTGGAATGAGGTCGTCTGCAAGATTTCCCACACTGACCTCTTGAACAGCCACTGCCCTGCGGACCTTGTCATCTCTTACCTGGGCCATTGCAATTTCCTCGTCACCAGTCTCTCTGCTCCCACGTTCTTTCTTCTTCACTCTATTCTTGATATTGTGCTTGAGTTTTCGTTCTAAAACACACCCTTGATTATGTCACTTTTCTGAGAAAATTCCCGTCACCTGTCAGAATACAGACCATTCACCTTTCAAAGCTCTTGACTATTTGGCCCAACCCACCTCCCCCCCTGCAAATCCTGACACTTCACCACGCCCCCCACTTCCGCCCTGATGATGCTGAGTGCTTTCTAATCCCACCCCTCCCACACCCCAGTCTTGTGGTTCCTGTGGTTCCCCTGCTCCCCTTCATTTTCTCATTTTTAATCCTCTGTGCAAATGTTTCCCCTCCTCGCTCCCTTCCCCCCACCAGGTGGAATTCATGGATTCTTCTGGCCTTTTGCGTGCACCTCGAGTCCCTTTCACATTTTGTGTTATGAATGGTGATGTATGTGTCTGTGGCTCCCATGTGATGGAATGGCTCTTGTTCGTATTTTTCTGTGTATCCCCAGTGCTTGACTTAGGGTGGATAATGAATAGTTGTTGAACAAGTGAATGAATGAAGGAACGAATGAATTGTCCAGAGCTTCAGGAAGACCCAATCCCAAAGCCCCGACTGGCTTTCCTCTTCAACATGTAGACGTGGCAAGTTCTTCTCATCACACAGCAAGCTTTCCTTTGCTCCTCTGGCTCCCGTCCTATCTCTGTTCTTCATTTCATGGCCCTGTCATTTGACAGGGTGTCTGTATTTGCTATCTTCACTCCTACTGGCTTGTTCACTGCTCGGCCTTCCCACTTTACTGAAATCACCTATGCCAAGGGCAACCAGGGTGGTAGGGACTCTGAAAACCCCATTGGAGCCGTTGTGGTCAGAGACACGCCCCTTGCATTGCAACCCGAGGACCAGAAGGCCACCACTGCGTCATCTGCAGCAGAGCCGTGCCGTGTCTGATAGATCCAGAATGGCAAAAGACAGACACGCTAGTTATCTTCTCGTTTTGAGTCCTAATCTTACTTAACCCCTTTGCCTCACTTGACTTTGCAAACGCGCCTTCCTTCTCAGCTCTCATCCTCCCTGGACTGACATCTTCTTCTTCGCCTTCTTCATGGGCTCCCCTCCCTTTCCAGGACGGAGCTGCAGTCCCCAGTCCTCTTATTCCCCCAACATTCTGGGTGATCTCATGGCTTTACGCCGTACCATTTCTCCACCAAGACTTCAAACTATGTATTGGACGGACTTTCTTCTGTCTGCCGGGTGGACCTGACAAACTGCTCATTAGGCAGCTGTGTGGGTGTCCCATAGGCACCTCCAGTTCAGAGCACAAAGCTGAATGTGGGCACTACTGCAGTGACCCCCAAACTGATCTCTCTGCTGCTGATCTTGCCCGAGCAGTGTGCACTAATGTCATACCCAGAGCTAGCGGCCTTGTTACAGCAAGCACAAGACCACTCTCTCCTTTACACAATGGCTCTGCACACCATCAGAGCAAAAGCCCGAGTTTTTACCATGGCCTCTGAGCCCTACCGGGCCATGCACAATCTGGCCCCTTTGTCTCCCTATCTCATTTCTTTTTTCTTTCTTTTTTTGAGACAGAGCCTCAAGCTGTCACCCTGGATAGAGTGCTGTGGCATCACAGCAACCTCCAATTCCTGGGTTCAAGCGAGTCTCCTGCCTCCGCCTCCCAAGTAGCTGGGACTACAGGCGCCCGCCACAACGCCTGGCCATTTTTTGGTTGCAGCCGTCATTGTCCTTTGGCGGGCCCAGGCTGGATTCGAACTTGCCAGCTCAGGTGTACGTGGCTGGCGCCTTAGCCCATTGAGCCACAGGCGCAACTCCACTCCAGCTGCACACCAGGCACACCTCGCCCCTGCCTGGAGTACTCTCCTCTGGCTGTCTGTGTTCATCTGACCCTCTCCATCTTCTGTTCACCTAACGTTACCTTCTCAAGGCCAACTTGAAAATATTACAACCAGCTCAGCTTTCATGTTTCTCTCTGTTTTGTTTTTCTTTTTTTCTTTCTTTTTTTTTTTTTGTAGAGACAGAGTTTCACTTTATCGCCCTCGATAGAGTGCCGTGGCATCACTCAGCTCACACAGCCACCTCAAACTCTTGGGCTTAAGCAATTTTCTTGCTTCAGCCTCCCGAGTAGCTGGGACTACAGGCGCCCACCACAATGCCTGGCTATTTTTTTGTTGCAGTTGTTTAGCTGGCCCAGGGCAGCTACCTGCCACCCTCAGTGTATGTGGCTGGTGCTGTAACCACTGTGCTATGGGTGCCGAGCCCTGATTAGCTTTTTTCTGTCTCCTCCCCCACTAACAGTAAGCTCCATGAGGACAAGCTTTGTGCCTTTGCTCACTATATTTTTCCCCAGGTCTAGAACAGTACTTAGGACATAGTAGGTGTTCAATAAACATTTATGAAATGGTCATCTCTACTACAATCTTTTTTTGTTTGTTTGTTTGTTTGAGACAGAGTCTCACTTTGTCACCCTTGGTAGAGTGCTGTAGCATCACAGCTCACAGCAACCTCAAACTCTTGGGCTTAAGTGATTCTCTTGCCTCAGGCTCCCAAGTAGCTGGGACTATAGATGCCCACCACAACACCCGGCTGTTTTTCTGTCTTTAGTATAATGCACAGAACCTGACACACAGTAGATCTTTGATAAATGTTTGTGGGATAAAACAAGGGATGGGTGGTTAGATGAATATTCATAACGGTAAATACTTAGAAGAGGCTTATAATGGTCTGGTGCAATTACATGTGTTTATACATGTGTGAGTGGGGTGCTCACCACACATATGAAACACATGTAATTTTCCTAATACTTCTCTTTTTTTTTGGAGATAGAGTGTTACTTTAGAGTGCTATGGTGTCATAGCTCACAGCAATCTCCAACTCTTGGGCTCAAGTGATTCTCTTGCCTCAGCCTCCCAAGTAGCTGGGACTACAGGTGCTGCCACAATGCCCGGCTGCTAATACTCTTAATGAAGTGGGTATTGACAAACAGTCTAAAGGCCCCAAATGGGGGCGGTGCCTGTGGCTCAGTGAGTAGGGCACCAGCCCCATATGCCAGAGGTGGCGGGTTCAAACCCAGCCCTGGCCAAAGAATAAAATAAAAAAAAAAAAGGCCCCAAATAGTCATATTATTTTAATTTCGTAGACTCAGACTCAGGCTGTGTTTATTTTGTTTTATTATTATTTTGTTTTTTTATTATTTTTTTATTATTATTTTTATTATTAAATCATAGCTGTGTACATTAGTGCAATCAAGGGGTACAATGTGCTGGTTTCATATACAACCTGAACTATTTTCATCAAACTGATTAACATAGCCTTCATGGCATTTTCTTAGTTATTGTATGAAGACAT
>CAUYRH010148703.1:0-11390 GCA_963574655.1 Perodicticus potto | reverse complement strand
ACTATGCAGCCTTAAAGAAAGATGGAGAATTTACCTCTTTCATGTTTACATGGATGGAGCTGGAACATATTCTTCTTAGCAAAGTATCTCAAGAATGGAAGAAAAAGTATCCAAAGTACTCAGCCCTACTATGAAGCTAATTTATCGCTTTCATATGAAGGCTATAACCCAATTATAGCACAAGAATATGGGGAAAGGGGCACGGGAGGGGAGGGGAAGGGAGGGGGAGGAGGGATGGAGGGAGGGTAATTGGTGAGATCACATCTACAGTGCATCTTATAAGGGTACAGATGAAACTTACTAAATGCAGAATACAAATGTCTTCATACAATAACTAGGAAAGTGCCATGAAGGCTATGTTAAACAGTTTGATGAAAATGTTTCAGATTGTATATGAAGCCAGCACATTGTACCCCTCGATTGCACTAATGTGCACAGCTATGATTTAATAAAAAATATATATATATGAATTTGGATAATTAAGTTCACAAATTCATCATAAAAAGAATAAAACACTACATACCTCATTACTGACTATCACTATGGTCACCTTCAAAGTATTCCCCTTAGGAAGCTATGCACCAACACCAATGCCTAGTCCACTCTTCAAAGCAATTTTGGAACTCTTTCTAGAATGGCCACCAGAACTGTTGTCATATTATCCATGATGCCCTGAACATTATCAAAACATCTTTCTGTCAATATTTCCTTTATCTTTGGGTAAAGAACAAGTCATTAGGGGCCAGATCAGGTGAATAGGGAGGGTGTTCCAATATAGTTATTTGTTTACTGTATAAAAAACTCCCTCATAGACAGTGCTGTGTCAGCTGGTGCATTCTTGTGATGCAAGAGCCGTGAGTTGTTGGCAGAGGTTTTCAATTAATATTTTCCTGTTTATTGATGTTTATCTTCTCAAAGTCAGCTGATGATTTTGATGCATAATTCAATGAATTTTTGCAATGTGTTTGCCAGTTTTGCTCATTATTGGTCACCCTGACCTCTTTTCATCAGTGATGCTTTCTCTCCACTCAGAAAAAAAGTTTAATCCATTTGTTTACTGCAGCTTTCTTCATAGCTATCCCCATAAGCTTGGACTAACATGTGCCTGAATTCACTTCCACTCTTGCCAAGTTTTTTCTTTATTTTTGAGACTCACTCTTTTGCTCCTGGCTACAGTGCTTTGGCATCAGTCTATTTCACAGCAACCTCAAATTCCTGGGCTCAAGTGATCCTCCTGTCTCAGCTTCGCAAGTAGCTGAGACAACAGACACCCTCCATAATGCCCAGGTGACTTTTCTATTTTTAGTAGAGATGGGGTCTCACTCTTACTCCTGTGCTCAAGCAATCCTCCTGCCTCAACCTCCCAGAGTACTACTACCAGCCTCTTGCCAAGTTTAACAAGAAATTTATTGTTTGTCCATTATTCTACTTTAAGCTCCAACATTCTTTTGATGGAACACAAAAACATGCAACAACAATAAAGAATGTCACTCAAAAAAGACCCTGCCACATGTCAAATTGAGCATAGCTGTGAGACACTGATAAACCAAGGTTATGAGACCTTACCGAGCCGTTTGTATAGTGTTGCCAACTGAAGTGCACAGCAGTAAGTTCATGAACTTGTCAGACCTCTGCATGTTTTTATTATTTATTAATATGTGGAACTGTTTATGTATGTGTGTGTAGAGAGGGAAAAAAAGAAAGAGAAGTGACAACATGTTAAATGTTAACAATTAGTGAGTCTAGGTAATGTACTATTCTTTCAACTTTTCAATAGGTTTGACTTTTTTTCTCAAAATAAAACGTTTAAAAATAAAGAGTGAAGTCAGAATGTAGTAGATTATTTGATCCCATAAATGATCTATCTACAAAAGGAAATGCAAGTGACTTTTATGGGCTGGGCATTTTGTGACCCATTCTCTGAGCTTTACATCTTTGAGTCACAGGCAGAGGGGAAAGGTGCTGACTCTTTTTTTTGTTTGTTTGTTTTTGAGACGGGTCTCACTTTGTCACCCAGGCTACTGGGCTAGACTGCAGTAGCATCATCATAGCTCACTACAGCCTCAAACTTCTGGGCTCAAGTGATCCTTCCACATCAGCATCCTGAGTATCTGAGACTACACTTGCATATGCCACCATGCCCAGCTAATTTTTTACTTTTTGTAGAGACAGAGGTCTCACTATTTTTCCCAGGCTGGTGTTGAACTCCTAGGCTTAATCAGTCCTCCCATCTGGGCCTCCAAAGTTCTAGGATTACAGGTGAGTCACCACACCCAGCCAAGATACTGACTCTTAATTTTCAAGTTGGAGCCCTTTCCAAAGTATTAATGTTCAAAGCAATAAACCTAATTTCTTCATTTCCACTATTTGGTCAAGGGAGATATATTTTAAAAATACTTTTTGCTCGATATGAAATGTTAACTATTAAATGCACTCTTACAATTTCTTTTTATTTTAAAGAAATTAACAATTTTAGTTTCAGTTGCACTCTTTAGAGAAACTATGCGAGACTTGAGAAATATGATGGAATGTGATCAAAAGGAACTTACAATTTGGCTCTAGAAATTTACATTTTTGAACCACAAAATAAATATCCAAATGCATCTTTCTAACTTGTGATGTCACAAAAAGACAAGTGAATTAGGTTTAATATACAAACTGAACATTTTTATAAGTCTAAAATAATTGAGTAGGAACAATTCCACATGGCTCAACTACATATTTTTCTTTTTACTGTTTAGGTCCTCTTATAATATAAGGTGCTTTTATTTATTCAACAAATTATTCTTCTGAAAAGGAGTTTATTCAAGTCATTGCAAGTTCTCCATTACAGGGAGCTCTTTTATTATTTCATTTTGAACAACAAAATATTTAGGGGAAATACACATTGTCCTGAACTGACCTCAGCCAGTGCCTTCTTGGAGTGTTTTCGTGGTTACCCTGAAGAACAATAAAAAAAATAATTAACACAGATTTAGTAATTATTCCAGAGTAGATGGCCACAATCTTAAATGTTAGATTTTATTTTATTAAATTTTTATTGATGCATAATAGATATGTATAGTTTGGGGGTACATGTGATAAAATACATTCATATGATTTGTAAAGTTCAAATCAGCGTACTTGAGCTATTCATCAGTCTAAGTATTTGTCTCTTTTTTATGTTACTTACAACCATTCAAATTCTTCTCTCCTAGCTATTTTGGAATATAAAATAGATTATTATAAATTATAGTCACCTAACTTATATATCAAATACTAGGTCTTATTTCTTTTATCTATTAACTGTATATTTGTACCCATTAATCAACTTTAATCATTAATCAACTTCTCTTCATCCTCTCTGCCCTCTACCCTTCTTGGCCTCTGGTAACCACTAATCTACTACTCTTGATCTTCATGTGATCCACTTTTTTACTCCCCTGTGAGTGAGAACATGTGATCTTTTTAGTTATTTATTTAAATTGTGGTGAGATATACACCGAGAAACCTCCACAGAGTGAAATGATGATGGTGATAATAAAGATGATGATGACAGCAATTTCACTGAGCCCCATGTCACAGGCACATTCCTAGGCAGTTACGTGAATCAGTTCAAGTAATTCTCACAGCAGACCTTCTCATGGCCTGTGGAACCCTCCATGATCTGGTGCAGGGATCTGTCCTGACTTCATTTCCTAGCATTCTTTTGATCAGTGATTCCTCTTCAGCTCTCCCAGACTCCTTGGATTTCCTGAACATGTGAAGTATGTTCCATCCTCAGAGTCTTAACACTGCCTGGTCCCTCTGTCTGCTGTGCTCTTTCCCAGCACATCTGCAAGGCTCAGTCTTCTCTTTCTAAAGACCTCTTTGGAAATGAGAAAACTTTCTTTGCCATCACGTATTAATTGTACATCCTTTATAAATTTGTGCTATAAAACAGTGTTGTAAATCTATTTTACAACAGGTTCTATAACCTGTTGTATAACCATGTTATAAAATAGCACCATATACCCAAGCTATGGTGGACATGGTGATATGCCTCCCCCCTCATGACTGATGAATTTATTCCCTTAGGTTCTGTGAGTGATGCCAGTTGACAACCCTAAATTCTCAGTCCTCTCTAAAAATTGCCTTCAGTTAAAGAGAGCCACTTTCCTAGGGAGAGCTCATGTCCAGTGGCAGATTAAAGCAAGAGCATGAATTGAGCCAACCCAACTTTGCTCAATTTAGAAAGGCCATCCCAGCTTCAGAGCTCCATGTGGGGTTAGCTGAGGCCTTGCTCTCTTGTCCCACCTTTCTGCTCCCACCTGTATGTTCATCTCAGAATCTGTCTCCTAGAGAATCCACGTGTCACTCTCTGTCTCTCCTACTCTGCCTTGTCCCTCTTTAAATAACTCAGCACATGTAGATACATTACATATTCATTTGCTCATTGTCTCCCCAGCCCTCCATGTGCTAACTCCACAAAGGTGGGGACCTGGAGTTGTTCACTGCTGTGTCTCTAGAGTAGCTCCTGGCATGTAAGGGGAGTTCAAGAAATATTTGTCAAATAAATGGATGGGTGGGTAAATTAACAAATACCACTAGGAAGCAGATGCTATTTTGTTAGTATTTTATAGTTGAGGAAACTGAGATCCAGAAAAATTAACTTGTTTGAGGTTACACAGCTAATGACCAGTGAGGTGTATAGAAAAACTTACAAATGGAATGTTTCAATAGAATGTGGGCAGTAAGACCCGTACATGATGTGCTAAGGAAGCTAGAAGCAAGCCAAGTGGAAAGGCACACTGGTGGGGCACAGTTAAGGGAGAAATGGGACTAGCAATTGTTTCTGCATCAAAACTGGGAAAGGATCAGAGTATGAAATGCTCAGTTTTTAAAATGCAAAGAAAGCAGAAAGAAGCATTTCATCATCCCAGGGAATGACTAAATACCCTGGACTCAGAGAAAGACCAATCATGCCTAACTCACCCACCCTTTTATCCAGACACAAAGCCATTGGAAATTAGGTGTGTTTCTACTAAATTTTCATTTTTTTCCTGAACTGTCAATTATTGGGAGCATCATCTAGTTAAGATCTGGATCACAGTGGATTAATAAGCAAATGTGTTATTTTACTGCTTATATGCTGCAAGGGGGCAGGAACATGGTGGGAATAAGAAAAGAGAACATTCCTTTGTCACATCCACTGAAAATTTCAATTATACCAGCAGCTGATGGATGAGAAAGCTATGAAAAATGGATTGTTAGAGAAATCTCCACATTTCCATTATAAAACTCTACCTTTAGGTAACTGAATAGTTGCTTAGAAAAGTTACCATTTTTTAAAGTTACCATTTCCTTATCTCTTTTTTCTCTTGTAAGAAGAAAACAGATTTAAAAAAATATTTTTCTTTTAAATGACCTACAGAAGCAGTAGAAAGTTACTTTGTTGTTTTGGAAGCAAAACAAGGGGCATTTGAAGACCTGGGTGAACGGGGTGTCAGGAGTCGAGTGAGGGGGTATTAAAAGGGAGTTGTGTGTCCTATAGCCAAAAAACTTCTGATTTTCTTTTTCTTGAAAACAAGTTATAGTCACCCTGACCTTAAGGAGGATATTTCAAAGATCACAAAAAACAAACAAACAAACAAACAAAAAAAAAACCCTACCATAAATGTATGTAGGACCATAGAAGGAAATCAAAGAAGAGCACGTGACTGTCAGTGGCTTGTGGAAGAAAATTATAAAGGAAGCAAAGAGATAAAATGAACTACACCAGAGAGTTAGAAAAAAAACATAATGCTTTTACAAGCCTATCAAAGGGAATAAAACCCCCAAAGGGAAGTGTACCACTAAATAAAGAAGGCAAGGATGAGATGAAAACCCAAACTATTAAAATGCTTAACAGACCACACTGCAAACTGAAAGCTCACATGCTCATTAGAAATTTCTAACTTAACACAGTGTATTTTTCCCTAATTATTGAGATATCTAGGTTGACCATCAGGGAATTGAATTCAATGTGATTAAACTTTGCTCATTCATCGTCTCCCCTCACCAGAGGCTAATGCAGAGCTGAGCTGGCTTAGAGGATGACTTCAGATTAGGGGCATCAGGGGTCTGAGCCCATAGTCCTAGCCAAAGGGCAACCGGCTTTGCTCCAGTTCCCTCCAGAGGTTCCCCCAGCCCCCCAGCCCACCTCCCACCTTCACCCCATGCCTCAGCCTGGCCCTTAACACATCCCCAGACGGGATCACCTGGGCTTCTTTCTACCCTTCCATTTCACAGCTATTGATTGAGAACCTGCTAAGTGCCTGGCACTGTGCAAGGTCTTCAACCTACAGCAGTGAACAAAAGACACTGAGTCTTTGCCTAACATGGAATCAGGGGAAAACAGAGACGTTAATCAGATGACCATACGAATACTTCATTACATGTCATGGTGCACGTGGATGCGAAAGGAGCATTGTGAGAATACACAGCACATGTCTCAATTGAGACTGGTGAGTCAGGGAGGATTTCCGGAGGAATGAAGGCCTGTGCTCAGAACTGAAGGACAAATAATAGCAGCCGGATTTGGAAACTGAGGCTTGGGAAGGGTGTTATGGGCAGAGAAAACAGTCTTTGCAAATGTACTGAGGTCAGAGGGAATGTGGTGCATTTAAGGGTAGTAAGAAGGCCAAGTGTAGATAACGAGGTGTGACATAGAGATGGAGGGGAACGGAGGCCCAAAAAGCAGATTTTATAGGTCGTTTTAAGGACTGTAGGTACTCCAGAAACAGGATGGGTTTTGAGGGGGCAGGTGGAGTGTTTGATATATGGGATATTTTTGTTTTTATTTATGTATTATTTTGGAGACAGAATTTTACTCTGCCACCCTGGGTAGAACGCCATGGTGACATTATAGTCATAGTGATCTCAAACTCTTGGCCACAGCCCTCTGAATATGTGGGACTACAGGTGCCCATGACCACACTCAGCTAGTTTTTTCTATTTTTAGTAGAGACAGGGTTTTGCTCTTGCTAAGGCTGGTCCTGAGCTCAAGCAATCTACCCACCCTGGCCTCTCATATACAGGATATTTATAATAATAAATTTTATGAATAATAATATTCTAAGTGAAGCTAGGACCAACTACATAACTGCAGGAGACAAAACAAAATACAAAGGCAAGGCACTATGTTTAAAACTTATTAAAAATTTCAAGGTTGCAACAGCAGAGCATTAAACTAGGCATAGGGCCCTTCTAAGTCAGTCCTGGGTGGAGCAGCCCTGAGTACCTGGGATCTTTTGGAGCTGTCTTCTTGCCAATTTTGGACAAGCAGGCTTGAGCCAGGTAAAGACCTTGGTGAGCCCACACCTATATCACTTTTTTTTGTACCGCACTTTCTATATTACGGTGACCTATACAAACTCTGGTCAGTTGGAAAGTCAGTTTAGCTGACTTACTCGTCTAGGAATTCAGACAGTAAATTGCTGATATGAAAACAGTTCCACCGGTGTTAGCTCAACCTTGTTTCATTAACACTATATTTATTTCAATCAAATCTCTACAAACACACCAGCTCCCACTATTTCATGTAAAGAGAAACAAGGTGGTCTGTTGATCTTTCTTTTTTAACTTCCCTGCCATCTCAGCACTTTTATTCTCCTACCTTTCTCTCACTTCTTCTCCCTGCCCTTTACATGGCTTCTTCAATCATTACAAAGCATTAAAGGTGATTTCCTCCATGGTCAAGTAAAAGCTCTTTGCAAGGCCCTTCAGAAGCCTGGCCAGGCAAGTAGATAAGTTTCCCAAAGTGCAGACTATCTTCATAAGTAGTTTCATCTAGGAACTCTGTCTGATTTTGTCTTTTTTCTGCCTATTGCTTTAACTTGATTTTTGCTCCCCTTTTGCACTGAAAAGTGCAATTACTCTACAGCAACTGGTTTTCCTGTTAGAGGATGGAAAGGCCGTTATTAATTTGTCCTCACGTTAATATACTTCATTTCCTTTCATCTTTATTACCCATCTATATATTCCTCAGAGGTCTTGTTTACATAAAACAGGACTCTTGGAAGCAGAAAGTGCTTAATGAGTCTCAGCATAACCACTACAGAGCACACACGGTACACTCACCCTTTATAATTATGAATCATTTGACAGTATTAAAAAACACCTTCAGCAAGTGGTGCCAGGCAGTTTCTTTCTAGATTTTTTTTATTAACATAAAGATCAACCATAAACTAAATTATGAGCTTGGTCTATGACATTCTGGCAGTAAGCTCTAACAGTAAAGGCATATATCTTGAACTGTGCTCAGATTACAGGCTTGGACAATTTGGCTCTTCTTACCCTCACAGAAGGTAAGGTCCTTCCCTTCCATCCTTCTACCATCCCTCCCTCTCTTCCTTCCTTACTCTATGTTTCAAGCATTTGCACACAGCTGAGGCATTATGCCCAAAGGAATAAGACTTCAGAGGTTCCATCTCCCTCAGTCCTACTCATATTCTGTTTCATCTCCAATGGATCTCCGCTTCTGCAAGACTGATCTGAGAGCTGGAGTTGCTGACCAGTGAGTATCCATCTAACTGTGACTGTACTATGAACAAAGAGCTGGGAGCAAGTGGTTCAGTTTCAATAACTGGTTATCAAGCATCCTTATATACCTGCCATTGTCCTAAGTACTGGCAAAAACAAATGTGGAGTCAGTTAATTCTGTCTTGGTGAGATGAGAAAACTTATGAAGTTCAGGGGATGTTTTATCTGGACCTTAATAGATGAGGCTTCAACTAGAAGGATAAAGAGGAAGGATACCCCAGAGAGAAGGCCCAGGATAATAAACACATAGAATTCTGAAAGTACAGCAGGGTTTGTGGAAGCTTGCTGCAGCCTGGTATGGCTGGTATATTGGGATTCTAGGAAGGTGTGACTGCATTGGAATATGTAAATGGATATGAGGGATGGGCTATTTGGGAAGGGCTTTGTGTATATATAGTAATAAGGTGATCAGTTAAACAGAAGTGGTCTCCCTTAGCCATTGTGAATCATAAACTCAATTCATAGGGAAATTCAAACGTGAAAGATGTAGGACCATTTATCTTTTACAGAGACATGTTTTTTTTCTTTGAGACAAAGTCTCACTATGTCACCCTTGGTAGAGTGCCATGGCATCAGAGCTCACAGCAACCTCAAACTCTTTGGCCTAAGAGATTCTTTTGCCTCAGCCTCCCAAGTAGTTGGGCCTACAGGTGCCCACCACAACACCCGGCTATTTTTTGGTTGTAGTTGTCATTGTTGTTTGGCAGGCCTGGGATGGATTAGAACCCACCAGCTCCAGTGTATGTGGCTGGTGCCCTAACTGTTGAGCTACAGGCACTGAGCCTACAGAGACATTTTTTAAATGCCTTCTATGTGCATGGCACTGAAGTAGGTGTTAGGGTGGAATACAAAAACGTGGTCCCTGCTAATCAGGGGCTTCTGTTCTACCTGAGAATCAGAGGCACATAACTAACTACACCTTAAGGCTGCACAAGACAAGAGAATAGGAAATACCTCCATAGTTGACTACCTCCCTACCTTGACCACTTCCTTAGTTGATCTAATTTTCATAGACTGGCCTAGTTCCTTATGTTGACCACCTGTGTACATTGACCAGTTTGTGACAGTCCCATGTGACAGTTGCTTGGGCGGTCAACTTACAGAGGTTCGTCTGTAAATAAATAAAGTATTGGGAGGGAGCAATGAATGGCATATGGAAAGTCTTCGAGAAGAGCTGACTGGCAAAGGAAGTACGTGCCTAAAGGTACGTGAAGTGCACAGAACAGGGCAAGAGCATGCCAGGGCAAAGGAATGACCGCAGCAAAATGAACAGGATGGGAGAGACCAGTCTGTGTCCAAGAAACAAAGAAGACAGACTTTGTCTTAGAAGTCAAACATGATGGTAGAAAGGTGGGCTTAGATAAGTTTATAGAAAGTCTTAAATGCCATAACAAGAAGATAGGCTTCATCCTAGCTTCTTAGACTAATAAAAAAGGTCACTTGACTGATTTTTTTTTTCTAAAGCATTGTCTAGGCAAATACATTTTATCTTGAGAAAGTACTTCTTTTGATTTAATAATAGCCTTTGCTGCCAGGAATAATATCTTGAGAAGGATTTGGGGCTCAGTGAGGGAGCAATTGATTAACGTATCCATTTCGGTTATGTGCCATCACTAGCCTGAAGAGAATACCTTCTATTAGAATAGTGGAGAGCCTCTGGGAAAACAATGGCTTAATTGTCCTTAGGCATATCTCCCTTTTATTCATCTTAATAAGATCTCAGAAATAGTAGAGCAACATTTATCAGAGACATTTATAAGAAAACAGCCCTACTCTAATCAACTTAACACCAGAACTGAAGTATCATTAGTTATTATAATAATACTGGCCAGATCCTTTGAAGTTCAAAAGTACCATAAACACTCTACAAATTGTTATTAGTAACCAGTGAAGGAGAGACATCTTTCCAGTACTCAACATAAAAGGCCAGCTAAAAAGTTTGAAGGATCCCTAAGTGGTGCTCCTTCCTTCTTCTCAGTCTCTGCAATTTCTCAGGACTTCTCAGGAGCATCAGAGGAGGATGCTGGGAATAAGTGGAATCAGCTGGCTCTAGAAAACACTGGTATTATTTGCTGAAAAACAAAGAGAAAACAACCCAGATCTATTGTCAAAAGATGATAAAGGGACAGAGTAGCACAGTTTTTGAAATGAGAGACTTGGACTGGTTACATTGTAAGGTCTAGACAAGGTGTCCTTAATCAGAGATTCATAGGATGCCACAGATGGAATTCAAGGGGGCTGATTTTGAGCTTAGAGAGAAAATAATTCCCATCTTTATTTTCAATTACCTATAACTGAAATCCAGCATTTCCTCTGATTATGAATGTAATCAACAAACCACAGTAGTATTATCAGTACTTGTGATTTTCTTCACCAATATGAATCATAATTATGTGCATGTCACTTTTTTTTTATTTTTATTAAATCATAATTGTGTACATTGGTGCAATCATGGAGCACAATGTACTGACTTAATATACAATCTGAAATATTTTCATTGAACTATTTAACATAGCCTTCATGGCCTTTTAATCACTATATGAAGACATTTATATTCTACATTTAGAAATTTTCACTTGTACCCTTGTAAGATGCACTGTAAGTGTGATCCCACCAATCACTCTCCCTCCACCCATCCTCCCCCATCCCCTCCGCTCCCTTGCCCCCCTCCCCATTTCTTGTGCTATAACTGGGTTTTAGCCTTCATATGAAAGCTATAGATTAGCTTCATAGTAGGCCTGAGTACATTGGATACTTTTTCTTACATTCTAGAGATACTTTGCTAAGAAGAATATGTTCTAGCTCCATCCATGTAAACACAAAAGAGGTAAAGTCTCCATCTTTCTTTA